>JAJHUR010079832.1:0-36175 GCA_027495735.1 Lutjanus campechanus | reverse complement strand
TCTTAAATTTAATGTTTAAGTTTTGCAGACAGTATAGCATATATACTGTATATATCCAACCATCACTCTTTTACAGTATAAAATGTACAGTATGATAACCTTGCTAGCAAGAAGGCTTACAAAACTTGGTCTAACTTACACCTTGGCCACCATTGGAGCATTTGATATATATACTGTATATATTTGATTTCTTTTTTAGTAATGATTTATTTGCTTCAATAACACTGCAAAATTTTTACTGTTTTATATCGTAATCATGAATATAAACTGTCCTTTGGTGGTCATTGACTATTGTAATCATGAATATTGTCTGCCCTCTGGTGGTCAAAACCCGTAACGATATCTAGTAAACTTTTATTTTGAATATTTAACCGGAAGTTATTTTTATGTTGTTGTGTCTAACTTGACAATACTCATGTAGTTATTCAATGTGGCCACAAGAGGGCGGTGCACTCATTACTGCAAATGTACGCAGATTGATTAAAATAAGATAAAATAAAATAGAACTTTATTAATCCCAAAGGAAATTCTTGTGCCAGACAGCTCCAGAGCTCCAGAGATTATGGCACAAGTAACAGTGAAGTCAAAGAATGAGTGGCAAGTTAATTTCTGTATTTTGAATTTAATTTTAAACATCCATCACCCTTTAACAGTATGGACTGTGAAGTGTGAATAACCCGCCTAGAAAATAGGACACGGCGTTTTACTTGTGATCCTGAATATGTACACTGCCCTCCGGTGGTTAATGCGCGTAACTACATCTAGTACAACTTTTATTTTGAATGGGTTTAACCGGAAGTATCACTATGCTATTGTGTATGCTCCTAAAGTGCAGTTGTAGTTACACAACATGTCCACAAGATGCCAGTACACACATTACTTTAGATCGATTTGGGCAAAAGTGCTATGTATGCATTAAGGTTTTTAATTCTTAATGCATTAAGGTTTTTAATTCTTAATGCATACATGGCACTGAGTAAATGGTATAGTGTATGATGACATGAATGTGACTGAATGGATGAGGCGATGATAATAGATGAGAATGTACTATTTTATTATTATTTATTGTATCTACATTTCTACTAAGTCCAGTACGTGAGTGCACTGAATTTCGTTGTATTTACTGTGCAATGACAATAAATCTCTATTCTATTCTATTCTATTCTATTCTATTCTATAAATTGAGGTCAAAGAAAGGTGGACGTGGCAATTTATTTTCTGTCATTTGAGTTTATTTTTTAAGTTTTACAGGCAGTTATATGCCGTAGTTATCCACCCATCACTCTTTTACAGTACGAATCGAAAAGAATGTATAGCCTAGCTAGCATGAAGGCTACCAGAAACTGGTCGTGTCTACAAGAGATCCCCAGTCCTGAGAAAGATCTCGCGATAGTGATTATTTCAACCCAAACGATTATCTTTCCTGAACCTTAACCCAGTGCCTTCTGTTCCTGAATCTACCCAGACTCTAACTATAACGTTGTCACATAATTAGTTCGTACAACGTCGAAAATGAAGGAACTAAATTTTCAAATCTCGCGAGAGGTTCGCAAATAAAAGGTTCCCTTCTAGAGACGACGTTTAGAAGACGACGAAGACGACAGTGAAGACGTGACTCTCTTGTACTGTGAACTCTTTGACTCTGCTGCCTAGCAACAAACATGAGCGAGCTAGCCAGTTGCCTGGTTAGCAACTCTCATGCGCAACGTTAGCTGGAACGTAGGCTCACGGATAGTTAGCAATGCATTTTCATGCCGTAAATGTCACATATTTTACTCAGTTATTGGCGTTCATTAAACTTAACCCGCCGTTTTGAAGCGGAGGACATTCGGTCTGTGCAGTTATTAGCTAGATATCATTTAAGGACGGAGCAGAAGGTTCTTTTTCTCTGTGAAAAGTGGCTAGCCGTAGCTAAGTAACCTTAGCAGCAGAGTCACCACCGTCTCCTCTTGCCACAGAGAAGAGCAGAGGGAGGTTGTAGATATGTGATTGTGGGTTAGCTGGCTGGTTTGCTCATCTTAATGCTGGCGGAACCAAACGTGATTTTAAAGGTAAGACATTGCCCACTCTGAGTCTGTTAGCGTTTCATCCTTCTCCACCAGCACAGTTTCCCTCAGTCTGCTTTAACGGACTGTACCAGCAGCTGCTTGGTACCTAAATAACGTACCTTCCTGCCAGCTGTTCAACAGGTCACATCTTGACCAAGGCAGGGGACTCTGATGTGAGTGAATAAAGCAGCATTAAAAGTTGACCAGGCTTAGACACCTAACGTTAATTGTCCTAAACGGAGTTTGAGAATATTGCCGACAGCCACAGTAAATTTAAACAGAAATGAGTAGTTAATCCAGTGGTATTATAATAGTTTTATTCTCTTTATGCCCTAAAATATTGTCTGTAAATGTAGCTTGAAGTCTGGGCAAAGTAACAGTGAATCAGTGAAGGTGACTCACTGTCTTGGAGGGGAGGTGTTTTATCTTCTACATACCAAACCAAGTTATTTTAAATGGGCTTTGTAAAGACGTAGGATCCCTTCTACATATTATGTATAAGGTAGGTATACATTATAGATTCTGTCCCATGTCTTTAAAGGGACACTTCGTCCCAAAGTCAAAAATACATATTTTCCTTTGGCCTGTGCTGCTTTTTATTTATCTAGTTTATTTAGGCGAGTTACTGAGTTTTGGAGATATTAGCCTTCTCTCAGATATAATGGAACTAGATGATACTATGTGGTGCTGAAGTTGCTACAAAATACATTTGAAAACTCAGTAGTAATGTCTAGTTGCAGAGATGGTGACCCGGTTACTCAGGATAATCCGCAGCACTGTTAATTTTGTCAATGAAAAGTTTGACACTTTGTTGATATCCTTTTATGTCATGACTAAATTGTGATGATGACCTAAATTGAAAAAAAATGCTACAACAAAAATCATGACAAAATCTCTGTTCATTCTGATATGGCTGCCGTCAAGAGCTGTATCAACTCTGTCAGTAAACTGAACATCTTTGGGTTATGGACAAAACAGTACATTTGAGGATGTCACATTGGGCTTTGAGAAATGCTGATCTACACTGCTAACAATTTCTGACATTTTATGGACTGAATCAAGACAATGATTGACTGATTATTTGATAAAGAAAATAATAAAAAAAAGAATAAAGCAGTGAAAATATTCTAAATATAGTGTACACTTAAATTGGTATTGTTTTTGTTTTGTTTTTTTGTTTGAATGTTTTCTTGTTTTTAACATGGACCCTTTTTTTAAATGGTTAAAATAAGTTTTGTTGCTGACCCTCTCCACAGCAGTCCATTGCTTAGCTTCTGCCCCGGTATTCCTCTCTTCTTCCCCTAACTGGGGCCATGCCCACTGACATCTGCTGTATGTAATACACTGACTGTTGATGGGTACCTTATAAAACTCCACGAAGTAATCTGAACAATTCCTTTAATGGACAATCAAACTGAAACTGGCTATTGAAAACTTCTCAACTGTCATATATTTTAGAAATTGTTAATTGTTAATACCCTTATTTATCACCTTGTATTGTTAGATTTTACCACTGTTTGTGTAGAAAATCTATGATAAAAACATGATTTCAGTGACAATATGACCGTAATTAATTGCCCAATCCCATTATTGATATCAGCAGTATCATATTTGAAAATAAAATTTCAGTCATTCTGTGTTAGCAGACTTTTTAAGACTAGTGGTCAACTCCTCTCGAAATATAAATGATGTGGTCAACAGCCTGTGCGCAGCCATCTTCATATCACCAGTGTCTGTGACCATCAAACAAATATAAACACACTTCTAGAAATAATTACACCGAGAGACGAGAGGACTGCAAATGTGTAACTTGCGTATGCGTATCAAAGTTGAAAGAAAGAAGTGGATCTTGAGTCTTTACGTAACCTGAGTCAGATCAGTTGAAGAAATTGCAGAGGTGAAATCAAAAAGTGTGTTCAAATAAAGAGCAGGCTGTTTATTTTAAGCCACGTTTTGCCTGCATGTTAACAACTGCTGCGTCATGCAACTCAATTATAGTTGATGAATAATATCTTCTCCTGCAGCACATATTGTGAGTCAAATCCAGACAGGCTGTTGGACATCAGTCACACAGCAGGTTGTAAGTGTCCACGGGGAACAGCTTTCCCTCAATATGTTGTTTAGCTTTGCACTCAGCAGATACACACATAGAACTGTGGAAGAGTTGCCAGTTGCTATGTGGAGTCTGCTGCTCTCAGTGCTGATGGAAGAACAAACACATTGCACTGTCGCTCCAAACAAGTTCCTTGTAAAATTGTAAAACCATTAGTTCAATGTGAGCACATATAATAGTTTAAAGGATAATTTCAGCCATTGTGTACACTATATAAACCCTTTACTAGTGTGTGCTCCCTACTCAATTTAATTCTTTTAGTAACGTTTACTACTGAAAGTAATTAAAGTGTTTTAGGCTCCGGTAATTTGATATTGTGTTGTTGACATATGCAAAAAGAAGAAATGAAAAATAAGATGCAGCAATATCAAAAATAAACATTTGCTACAGCCTTAATAACTTGTCATATAAAGGTACCTGTATGTTCTAAATTTTTGGTTGTACAAGATAAGAAATAAGTTTTATGTTATTGCCAGATCTGACTCATTTGTGTGCTAATATGTCATTCAATGAAAGTTAACTACTTCCACCTTTACCAAACCAATTTAATCAGAACTACTTTTATGTGGAAGAAGGTCCTAAGCTAAGATGCTTTAAATCAGACAGAACGTAACCACTAATCTGTAATATATTAATGTAAGATTGGTTGTTATAAATCATATTAATGCAGCGGTCTGTGGCAACATAAAGTATTTTTTCATCAACAGTGGGTAGAAAGTTGACACTAAAGATCAGGGTGTATTAAATTAGAAGAGAACATTTGTGTTGCTCTCGTGTTGCTGTTTCTGCAGAATGTGTTTTACTTATAGTGTCTAAACATGTCACACATTCATGTTTTGTTTAATTTTCACTTTTAGGTGGTATATGTGTTCATGTCACATCACTGAAACTACAGAGGCAGAGTGGAACTGAGAACACCAGCCGGACGTCGCCACCATGTTGGAGGAGGACATGGAAGTGGCCATCAAGGTGGTCGTGGTCGGCAACGGAGCTGTGGGCAAGTCCAGTATGATCCAACGTTACTGCAAGGGCATCTTCACTAAGGACTACAAAAAGACCATCGGAGTGGACTTTCTGGAAAGACAGATACTGTAAGCACATTGTTCTCATTCCACTGTCAGTTATAGCTTATATTAAATGTTCCTGCAGGCGTGTGGGGTACTACCAGTTCACCAGTAGAGAATTTTTTCAGTCTACAAATAATGAATGTTGGGTCCTTATTGTAGTGACATTATATATATATGTACTCTGTGTATTAAAAGGAATAATCCATATTTGGAGTGGGGTTGTATGAGGTTTTTATCCATAGTTTATTGTATTACCTACAGTAGATGGCGGTCAACCCACCCCCAGTTTGCAGAAGCACCAGAGTACCGGTGTTGGAAGCTACGGTCCACCTAAAAGAATCAACATCAGTTTAAGTGTAGGCTGTATTTAGAATATTTCCACTGCTTTACTGTGCCATCAGACATCATTTTCCAATAGGAAACCACTGTGATATAAGCCAAATATCACACTCTCCAAACCTACCAGACTCTTTTGCCAAAAACAGTAATTTTACCTCACAGAACAGGGGAGTTGCTTAACTACCACTTCCTCAATATACATAGTTTATTTGACTTATTGTGTGACTTACCCATTTTAAATGGTCAGTTTGGATCCATTAAAGTCACACAACAACACAAATATGTGCAGATTTGGCAGTTGTACAATTTAATAGAAAAACTAATGTGATATGCTGGACTGGATATTGTTATGCCGACTGTAGAAAAATGATTACATCATTTTCCCTCGTTATCTGCTCATTGTTTTAGTGTAAATGATGAAGAGGTTCGACTAATGCTGTGGGACACCGCTGGGCAGGAGGAGTTTGATGCTATAACCAAGGCCTACTACCGCGGTAAGACCCCTGCCGCTGTGACAAATATAACACGGCTGTTTGGGTCACTGACCCTCCCTGACCGCTGAGGTTAAGTTTTTATTTGTCACAGATTTTATGGTTGACTGGCACTGCGGCATTTAAAGCACATGCACTGTGAACCTCCAGTGGGCCCGTTCTTAAGCTGACCCAGTGTTTTTTCAACATCAATTCTGTAACGCGTTTTAAAAAAAAATCATACTAGATTAAACCATTTTTAAGACAATGAACAGCTTGAAAACATGAACCGTGGGTGTGCTGTCTTGCATTACAGGTGCCCAGGCATGTGTGCTAGTCTTCTCCACCACAGACAGAGAGTCGTTTCAGGCTATTGACAGCTGGAAGGAGAAGGTGGAGGCAGAGGTCGGAGATATTCCCACAGTTCTAGTGCAGAACAAAATTGACCTGCTGGAAGAGACTGTTATAAAAAAGTAAGTAATAGTTTTGTTTTTGCAAAACTAAGTCTGGAACAGTAAAGCAATTGAATGTGCGTGCACATTTTCATCATATCTGCAGTGCTATTTATCCATCTAGATTGTTATGGTGTGAGTTTTAGAGTTTTGGAGATATCCACTGTAGAGATGTCTGCCTTCTCTTGATTATAACAGGACTAGATGGCACTCAGCTTGTGGTGCTCAGAGTACCAAAAAAATACATTTGGAAAAATTAAACACCAGTGTCTCTTTCCAGAAAGCATAACCCAGTTACTTAAGATAATCCACAGATCTTGTTGTGAGCAGTTTCATGCTTAGTTTCAACTATTTTCTTTCTACAATAGAATCTGACAACACTACTTTCTTTCTGCATTAGAATCTAGGAACTACTTTCTTTCTACCAGACTGCCAATGCTCAAAATTAAGGATGTCCTATTGTCCTGGGGACAATAAAAATTGCCCCTTAGATCCAAAACATAAAAGTAGAATCTCAAAAGGTTTGGGCCACTGAGAAAAAAGGTCAATATCGTCAATATCTCCAAAACTGAGCAACTCACACCAAAACATCAAAACAATCTAGTTGGATAAACAGCTCTGCAGACCAGAGGAATATGTGAACTGTTCCTTTAAAGATAAATCGTAATGACTGAAAAGTTATTAAAGCAGTTTAACTTGCCATGAATTCATTCTGTTCTCTGTTGCCTAAACTTGCATTGCAGCGAGGAGGCGGAAGCTTTGGCTAAAAGGCTGAAGCTGAGATTTTATCGAGCTTCAGTAAAAGAGGACCTTAATGTCAACGAGGGTAGGTTACTGAAAATGTGGACAACTGGTCTGATGCAAGTGCAGCAGTCTCATTCTGGATGCTACTGTGGTAACATTTCTGCTGTTTCTCTCGTTGTAGTTTTTAAGTACTTAGCTGAGAAGTATCTTCAGCGACTCAAACAGCAAACGGCAGAGGAGACAGAGGTGGTCCATACAACAAGCAATAAAATAGGTAAGGAATCGTCCTGTACATCATGTTTCATTTTACATTTAAAGAGTTTGAGTTTTTCTGACATTACTCATAAATTGTTTTGTTTTTTTCCAAAGGTGTTTTTAATACCACAAGTAGTAATATCTGCAACCAGAGCTCCAGCAACGGCAGAGAAGTCATCACTTTGCGACCTAACAAACAAAGGACCAAGAAGAGTAAAAATCCTTTTGGAAGCTGCAGCCTACTCTAGATAAAATCATTTCATTTCAGTGACTGACTATTGTTTCTGAGACTAGATTGGTCATTGTAGTTTTCCATGGAGGTAGCCACATTTAGAGACCAAAGCCCGTACAGACTGGGAAATGATACTACTTTAATAACCCGATGTTTAATCCAAATCTTAAGTTGTGTCCGCACATTGATAGTTGAATTTCCTTTGATTCAGCCTGGGATTTCCATCAATGATCTGCACACAAAACCTGTCAATGTTTGTACACTCTTGGGTCCATGTGGTTGCCTTAAGTAACAGCAACAGCTGCAGCTACAGTGCATGCATGTCATGAATTTAATGATACCCAAAAAAAACAAAAAACTAAAAGCTGACTTTTAGTCATCCATTCCTGTTTGTAACATTTCAACTGTGCAAGATGTTTGCATGTATTGTAGAAGATATGCAGATTATTTTGTACCATATTTTTCTAACTGTCAACAGAATATGGTTCAATCTATCCTGTTTATCGTGGACAAAACACTATCGAATCCAGAGTTAATTCTCTGTGCAGAAGTATTTTTGTACGAATCGCAGTGTTGAGTGATATTTTCACTGAAGTGTTGACATAGTGCCAAATTAACTGTAGTTAAATATTAATACTGCGTTGATATGGATGTATAATGAAATTAGTAGAATGTGCTCCTATTTATAACCAAATATCAATAACTAATGACACAAAATGAGCCGCTATGTCTGCTTACCACTTAATTAAAGATTTAGTAACCAAATTGCAAGACTTTCACAAAGTTTAGGACTTTGTGATGTAAAACAGAAGTAGAATTAATGACACTCTGCTCTTGGAGTCATAGTACCTCAAGTCACAATCAGTTATAGCACTAAGTTTTTGATTGCAGTTGTTTACATTTCACATTTAACTGTGCTTTTCTTTAACTCTGGTACAGCTCTGAGTGACTGATCAGACTGATTACTTTTCTATGTATTCAGATTTCAGTATGTTTCTAACATTTCAAACACTAAACATTGTACAAGATTTAGGTTTTTATGTTTTTGGTTTGGCTCCTGTAGTATATAATTAATTTCTCTTTTTTTTTTTGTCAATGTCATTCTGCTCTTTTTTGATTTAAAAAAAAAAAAGAGGAGGAGTGGGACCAGAAAGTTGAAAAGAAAATGTCACTGCTCAGTGGTGTCTGTCCCTGTGGTATGCAGTCTTACTTTCTGAAGGTACAAAAAACTGACCACCAGGACCAGATATTTTGATTGTGTGTGCCTGAATATGCAAGAAAATGAAGTTTTCTTCTCACTACATGAGGGTACTCCAAAAAAAATCTCCCAAACTAATACAGCTAGCTGTGAACCAAGCACAAAGAAATATGTTATAATGTGGAAAAGTCTTTATTAAATCTCCCGTCTATGTATTTTACATGAAATTAGAATGCACAGGACACCTGGGAGTACATGTGCATGCACGTTTTTGTCTTTTTAAAAAGTTCTCAGATCTCTATTAGAAGCTTTTCCCAGATTCAAATGAACTTTATTCTCGAGAAGTTCAGATTGGACTGGATTCATTCTTATTATACCTTCATGGTCTGTTGAAAATCCCAACAGGTGCTTAAAAATGTGTTCCAGTTACACCATCGATACTAAGATCATATCACATTCAAGCATTCTTATTTGGTTGTATGTAAACAGTGCTTTTATGGAAAAAAAAAGAAAGTGTGGCATACCTGTGCATGCAAGCCTTTTTTCCACATCAGTGAATGTCCGACCATGGTTGCAATGCCACAATGCCTTGTCTTATGTTTACATTCTCCACCAGTGACCACCAGTAAGCATTTTAATCCCTACTCTTGCTGTTTTGTTTAAAATTGCCTGCACAGTAAACCTGTAAATAATTATTTCTCAAACTCTCTCTTATTTGTAACATTGTGTTTACTTTGCCTTTTTGCTTTTGACTGAATGGATTTAGCGCACTTTATCATTAAGATGGCATATAATCTTAAAGAACCATATGTTGAAACTAACCACACTTATATGCTGTCACTCAGGTGTTGTAATAATCTTTGTGTCTTACTGTTACTATACTTTTTCACACGACTTCATAAACCAATTTCACACATTTAGATAGACAAACCAACATATATACGCTTTCAGTCGGACAAAAACAACACTCTTTGTTGGATTTTGGTTTTAACAGTTAAGATGTATCACAACCTGAGGTGTGCCACACAGCTGTGCACCTGATGTTATGTTTTGGGGAGAAAGTTGATGGTAATCTGACATAAATAAAACTTGACTTTTTTCTTTGGCATCCAGTGTGTAATTTCAAATGACTAAACTCTTCTGTAGAAGTTCAGTCTTAACTCCAAACAGTTGCAATTCAAGGTCCACTAACTAGCTTCTTCCAAAGCTTTCAACCACATATCACTCTGCTCAAACTCCAACCACCGAAGAAGAACATTACGTGGGTTAAAAGCAGCAGGAAGAACGTGGCAAGGGGACCTTAATAGAAGTTATTATTGTCAAACATACCAGGATGTTTATACGGTCCTACAAAGGCAGAGTACGGGAGCAGGGAAAAGGGTTTATAATTTCAGGCTCAGCTGCAAACAGCTGATTATTTTACCCCACCCCAAAAATCAAACCTTAAGCAGGAGGTTAGCTTGTCTTTTCTACCATGAACTGATTTAGCAGCTGCCAAATGTAATTATGTGAAATAACAAAGAGAAGAACCAGAATGTCAGTTCATCAAAATGGATATCTTTCATTTACTTAACAACTCGAGGAAAATAGCTTTAACTAAGGATACTAACACATATAATTCTTACTGCTTTTTGTTTTTTAGGATCCATTTGTTCTGCAAACTTAAAACTTCATGGAAATTACAGATTTTTTATATATATGTGTGTAGTAAAATAGATGTCAGATATAGTTTATAACTCAATTTTGATTAAATATTAAATCTAAGCCATGTCTCTACCAAAAGAACTCAGAAACTTTAGTCCCAGGAACTAAAAGGTCCCTATGTCCTTTGTTGTCTGCATTTCCACCATGGCGTAAAGAAACTTAGTCTGCTGACATGAAAAAGCTTCAGCTGTTTTCATGTTACATACAATGATGACGACATACAAAGCAACAGATGGTTCCTGCTGGCTTTCATCTTCAGCATAAATGCTAAATAAGGCCGTCATATCTGTCATATACTCCCTTCTGTAACTCCATGCTGAGATATTGAAGCACAATGGGCAAAAAACAAACTGGTTTTACGTCCACAGATTTTTAAAAATGGTGGCTAGGCACATTTGTGGCTCGATTGGTGGAGCAGCACCCCATGTGATGAAGTTCTTAGTCCTCTGCAACAGCCATGGGTTCAATTCCTGCCTGTGGCCCTTTGCTGTGCGTCATCCCCCCACCCTCTCCTCCCTTTCCTGTCTTCTCTACAGCTGCCCTATCCTAATAAAGGCACAAAAGCTAGAAAAATACTTAAAAATTGGTGGCTGAAATAAAATTCTGCAAGTACTCAAATGATTAGAAAAGTTCACCCCGAATGTTCCTGTACTTTGGGAAAGGGCTACCCTCGAACAGGAACTTTGTTGGGGGTTAAAATAATTCCTGGAACTTAATTTAGACCCTGATCTCTGCAGTGGAAAAGCACTGAGCTCCTCCAAAGGTTTCTAGTCCCTGGGGAAAGTTTCTGTGGTGGAAACGTGTCTCTAGTTAGTGCATTCTGTCTTTGTATGGCTGTATATCTGATTAGCATGACTTAGCACTAGTGACTTAGCACTCATTTCCTGCTGTCTTGCTGTCATTGTTTTGTCTGTTGCTACAAACAGGAAATTACTGTTTTGGCTAAGTTTCCATTTAAAAATTATCTAACTGAATAAGTATAAAGGTACCTGCTTCATCTTCTGTCTTTGTGTGCAAGTCTTTGTGCAAGAAAGTGAAAGCATAGCCCTCTGGATGGTGCAAAGAAGTTTTCATTTAGGCTCTTGAATCTTACAGGTACCCTGAAAACCACTGATACGTGCAAGCTTGTTCACTGATAATACAAGTATGGATGTGTTGTTGTATTCTCATGTACTGCAGGAATAGGCCACCATTGACATATTAAAAGATTGTGCTTTTTATTTACCTTTTTGACACATAAAAACAGCTTTGTGCAAACATGAACTAAAAATCCACAGCTTAATGTGATTTGTGTTGCCTTCACACAAAGAGGTAGTGTATGCACATCCAAAATCCTTCAAGTGCCTGTTTAAAAGGTGAGACAATGAAACAGAAAAAAGATACTTCAACACTGGATTTGTCGTTATCAAGCACTGGGTTTTCCAATAAACTGAGCAAATGTTCAGTGGAGCAGTATGTTGTATCTTTTTCTGTCTTATTAAGTGCACATGTGAACACACACTGTGTACTGACTACACACATTAAACAATCCATATGAAGTAGGTCAGTTTAAATGACAATAATATGAACTGAAATCTTGATTATGCCTAGAAATCACTAATATTTCTTCAGGGGGAATGATGGTGCTTGTTACTTTACTCTTTTTTGCCTTACAGGCAAGTCCCTCCAGGAAGTTGCAATGTTGCGATCACAATTAACGCCAGTTCAGCTAATTCCTGTAAATTCAGCACTACCTTGCAATTTTGTCCAGTCATCACAACTTTTGAGCAAATTTGACCAATCATTGTAGATTTCCACAGGTTCCACCAATCACAGCTGTCCCCTGTGCAAACATCATTCATGTATGTCTCAATAAACTGACTCAATGTTTTATTAATTTCTTTTTTTTAATTTTGTCACAGGTCTTGAAAAGAGCACAAGGTTTTGATTTGTTATCAACATTTATCGACGCTCTGTGCACTTTTATATTTTATAATTTTGTGCTTGCTGTTTTCACTGAGTTTGAGCTTCAGAAAGATTTATCGTGTTTGTGGAGAACCCCACTTCTTCATTTAATAAAGAATATTTTGTTAAAATATTCGTAATCCTGAGCCTTTTTGTTAAGCTTACTTGGAAAACACAGAACAGTGTACTGTTTCATTCTCCCTGGAACAAGTTGCCTGCAATTTCATAGCAAAAAGAAATGCCTAAAAATATTTCAACATGCATCACAATTTTTTAGAAAAGCTCCTGTGAAACCAGACATTTTAGGCCACAAAAACCCACAAAAAGCCTGCAAAATCCTGGAGGGACTGATAAGTACTGGTTTGCTGCTACATGTAGATTCTTTCTAAATGTTAGTACAGGATTACAACTGTTCTGGATGAGGTTAGTGGCATTAAAGAGACATTTTATGTTTTGGTGACGAGTGTTATTCACAGCCATTGGCTTTTGGTTTCTCCAGTTTTTGATGATCCATAATCTTGATGTTCTTCTCAGCATTTTCAACGTTCCTCAACAAAGTCTCCAGCCTCCGCTTGATCTTCTTCTGGTCCTCCAGAGCACAGCTGATCACGATGGCCTGAAACTTCTGGTCGATGGGGACCGGCGGTGCCTCAGTCACACAGGCCGCATGCAGGGCCATCAGCCGCAGTCGGCTGCTGTCTACATCGTCCAGTAACTTTTTCACCAGTTCATCGATGATGGATGTGGCCTTCGCCAGCGCATCCTCCTGCTGGGAGTTTCTGATTGTGCCAACACAGATCTCCACAGACAGCGTGCGGCCCATCAGACGGTTTGCAGTTAAATCTAACTCTTCTCTCTCTCCTAGGAAATGGAAAACAAGAAAGAAATCAGTGCTGCATCTTTAAAGAACAAAAAACTCTGGTGGCCATGATAATAAGAACACCTGTACAACTGTAGGAGGGCAGCCCTGAGATTCAGCTTTCAAATCCCTGCCGTCATCCTTTCTGTTTGTACTCCTCTCTCCTCCCACCATCCAAAGACATGCAGCTCAGGAGAATGTGATTGCACTAATGCACTGTGAATCCAGTCCGGATTTGATGCAGTGTAATCCAACAGGATCGCCCAAAAATCTATTAACTTGTGAAGCTTTTCAAGGTCATTTTTTAAAGACTTGTGTAAGAAAGGCGTTCCGGTGCGTGAAAGGGGTTTGGGATTACATTTCATTATAGATCTATTGTTTTTTTCATACAGCTGATAAAACAAGACTTAAAGGAGAAATATGTACATGCCCATCATTAAGAAATGAAATAAATAGTGAGTTGGAGCCATAAATGGCATATTAAATAGGTTGTAAACCTTTTCAAAACACAATCTATGATTGAAGCAAGACTCAAAGCTCAAGCAGGTTGCCTGCAGGCTGAACATGAGGGCAAGACAAGTGAAATATATTATTTTGAAACTGACAAGAAACATTGATCATCATCGTTATTGATCATCATTGTTATAAACATCTACACCTTCTACAAGACTATTAATGGCTTCTTACCCCTCATGAACAGACTCTTACTTATATAGCGAACTTTCATCATTAAAAAACAGATGGAAATTTCAAAGGAGAACGTATTGGCTGTAGAGTTGTTTCCGCAGACGCCAGTATTACAGTTACTTTAATCTTTGATGACATATTGTGGTAATTTCATGATTTATTACTGTAAATATATTACAAATTTCTCCTTTAATTTCGGAAATGGTAATGTATAACAATGTAGCAGACTATCCTGTGTCAATGTGCATGTAATCCTATGACATCAAGTATTAGTGGGAGGAAAACTATGAACTCATGCAAACTTCTATCTAATCTTGGGAGGGGTGCAAAAACTATCATGTTTGCTCCTTTTTAAACTCCCCTGAGCTTCTTGAACAACACCACCCAACCACAAAGCAGCATCCAAAGCATAACCTCACCCGATCACAATGTTAGAGGGGAATCAGAGCAGCTAAAACACATGACACCACTGGGCGAAATACAGTCAAACAAGGTGGATCGTACACTGTAAGAGTTTGTTTTTCCAGTTAAGTCAAATTGTGAGAGTCAGCAGCCTCACCAGCACAGATGTTACGCATTTCTTGACTGTTCTGTATGGACTGAATCATTTCCAGGATGCACTCCCTTTCCTGCTCCATGGCCGAGGCTGCTTCGCGTAAAGCCTCCACCCTGACAGACACACAAGAGACAATACATGAGCACAGACATCAATGCACAATCACATCCTCTCAATGGAGAAATAACGGACTGGACGATTAACCTCCAATCCAGTGTATCAATATTATGATCCTACTGGGTTAATACACCAGCTTATTATATTTTAGCAAAACTTTTTAATTTAATAAAACAACCATTCTTTCCATTTTCTAGTGAGGATTTAAAAGTATTTCAGTTGTATTATAAAAAAAAGTGCGCATCCATGAAATGTATTAACAATAATGCGTTAGACAGCCTACATACTGTGCGGTATAAAACGCACATGTTGAGGCCTGGCACTTCACGGTACCTCATTTCCAGCTGATCCAAACTTTCCAGAAGTCTTCCGGAGCGATCAGCCATGGACAGTGTCCTGCTGAACTTGGCGCAAGGAGCGTCGGTCATCTTCGCTTGTATTTTCGCTTGAGCCATGATGGTGAATGATTATTATTGTTGCTGGTGTTGTTATTATTGTTATTATTAAGATCCGTGCCGGAGAGAAATCCTTCCCGTGTGCGATCAACACCCTGAGCTGTCCAGCTGACTGTACTGTGGCTCCTCCGGCTGCAGCAGCGCCCCTGGGAGAACATTTCCAAACATGGGCTGCAACTTCCTTCACTCGCTCCTCACAGAAGCTTCCCGAGGAGACCAGATCAGGGGTTCACAACCTCAGGTCCGAGGACCCTCTGGAGGTCCCTGACAAGCGCCAACGGGTCCCACACGTGCATGTTTTTCAATGTATCCTTAGAACTGCTTTGACAGCTGTATGTTATTTTTTATTCCCTTATCAAATGCCTGTAGATTATTTTTTTGCAGGCCCACAATGAATGTGCACTGAAGAATACCAACATTTATGCAGATTTTAAAGAAACAGAGACTACATTATCAAGCACATTACCATTTATTTACTTATTTATTTATTAGTTTATTTGTTTCTACATATATTTTGGGTGGTAACTGGAGATGAATGATTAACGTTTACTGGTTTCACAAATTAATTTTAGCTCTACTGGCTCCACATTGAACCTTGCATTGTAGTGGCTAGGGCTGGGCGAGTTTAAGAAAATGATAACTTTTTTACTTTTAATTATTCTAAAGAAAAAAAATTAAAATAATTATTGTATGATTTTTGCAGGTACCTATATTGGAAAAAAAGATGTTTTTAAAAGTATGTACAGTATGTTAATGATGAAATTGCACCCCCTTCATTTGTCGGCACAAAATGCATTGTTTTTTCCTGCAGATATTAATTTTTGATAGCTAGAGAACGTCAATACTAAGGTATTTGTTGCTGTTTATACTAACAGTTAACTTGACAATGGCAGGGAGAAACTATAGAAGTGGATTTATTGTGTCATTCCAAGTGTGAGGCGCAGTCATCATCACAACTGTAACATATGAGAGTTTGATCCACTTTCTGTCAACTCAAAAGCATCCGTGGCATATTTTTAAAATAGCTGGTATGGCTTATCAACTTGCATGATCTACTGGCGGGCAGATGAAATGCATTTAATTTATTCAGTCTGATCAGAAGCAGGGATAACATGTATACACACTGGGGATAAAAAATGAATGACCACAGGGGAGGGCATATCAAAAGCAGAGCTCACCCCCCTCAGCAATGCTCAACCAGCATGTGTCCTACATTTTATGTAGGTTGACTTTTCCAACATAAGTTCACACTTTCTGTTTAGTGACGGAAGAAAAATATCAGACTTAAAGGTTCTGCTAAAATTAACTACATATTTCTTTCAGCCCTGTTTGAGGTAACTTCTGGTTGTTTTAATGTGTTGTGGGTGTGCTTATTTCTGCTTAAAACAATCTTTAACCTACATGAATACTGTCTGTCCCTTTACAAACAACAACAACACAAGGATGATATGTTTGACACATTTCAGGTGTGAAAAAAGCTTTTATGCTGCTGTACCCTGCCTTGTCAAACTTTAATACATGAAACCTGAAAGAGTGGACTTTAGATGGCAGGGATGGTTCATTTTTAACATAACTGGCAAATAAGATCAACAACAAAAACTGATGTCAGGGTAAAGGCACCTGGCATGAGATCGGCATAATACAGAGCAACAGAAATTAAATTAAAGAAAGGAATAGTGTACCATACTATCATACACCTGTTCAAATCTGACTGTAAATCTGGTTCATGCTTCAAGGTGTTTAAAGTTCTTAGTGCCACAAAACTGTTGTATTAATACTTTTAATACGATTAATACTTTAACCCACTCTTGAAACACTTTAGTCATGATACTGATCTTCATCAATGGCTAGAATATTACAGACTGTATATTTTATGTTACTTTACATTACTCAGATCTCTCTGTTTGCTGAAGATTCTGGAAATGTCCTCACATCTAAATGACAATCAGAAGTGTTTCCTCACCAGTGGGTGACACAAGCATTTCCACATTCAACCTTAAAGGCGACTTCACCTCTGAAACTGTTAGACTGTAGCTGTCAAATTCTACAACCAGGAGAGATCAATCCCAAATAACTGCTTGCATAAACACTCGCCGTTTACCACCTGTTTGTCACAATCACAAAGTATTTTAGTATACTGGACATTTTTTCCATTATCTGATTGACCTGTAATAAAAAAACAACAACATCCGACTGTCAATTATCACTGTGAATCCAAAAAGAATTTGTCAGCCACCCGCTAATGATTTTAAAGACAATATGAGGAAATTAACCTAAAGATCAGGACCTGCATGACAGGAAAGACTGAAACTTTTCTACATACGAAGGCTGGCCCCGCTCCTTACAGTACAATACACTGGATTTCAAGTCTGCATTGAAACCTGAGATGGCAATTGGAGACAGTTAGCACTGTGGTCACAAGTTGAGCTTTGGCATTTTGCAGTGTCATCGATGCCATCTATAGAACATGTTTCGACACACCAAAGTGTCGAGCCTTCACAACAGAAGACAAGTGTATAAATCGACAGCCACAAACCAGCCTTTTTACAACATGGGATGTGAATGCCCTATATTCACTTTATCAAATAATTATGAATGATTAAAATCATCAAAACATAAAATAGCAACTAACATTTATTTAATATATTCAGCTGAACACAAATACCAGGTACAAAACATATCAATATGTCTGATAAACATTGTGTCACAAAAAAAAGAAGTCTCATCACGTCCTTAAAATTCCAGAAGACTTCTTTTAAGAGCTTCTTCCAACTCTGTAAAAAATCAAAAATCGAAGTTATAGTATGTTCAATATAACCAAAGGTGCAGCACCATCATAACTGTGTCGTACAACGATTAACGTACATTAATCTGTAGTGCTACAGCATAAATTAAATACATCTGAATTTGCTTTTTGTATCAAATATTGTGCTGTGAAACTGAACAGTTGTAACAAAAACTGCGTCATATCTTCCACACTACAAAATTCCTTGTAGTAAAATGGAATCAGTCAGTAATAAGTGCACAAAGGGAGACAGTCAACCCAGCAAAATATAGAAGAATGTAGTTCAGGTTGTCACTACAGGAATAAATATCTGATCTTCACATGCTCCGTCATATAAAACACATACCTGCTGACTCTCTTGCTTCTTCTGCACTCACAGACATCTCCTCATCCAATTCAACTGTAACAGAATACATTAAATCAGCAGCTGATATATTAAAACTGGCATTAATTAGGATACTTAAAGACACCCAAACATGATTCCTTCTAAAAAAAGAAGCTGCTATAAATGCATTTAATGTATATGGAAGGCATTCCATTACCTTCAATTTGCAGATATAATACAGTATGCCTAGTCTTGACTGGGTCTATAATTGAGCACTTTAAAGATGCGCACTCAAACTGTGTACAGCTGTGCATGCAATGCATGCAATGCACATTCTCCAGCCCGTGTCTCAAAAATCCAGTTAATAAGAAATCCAACCTACCATCTTGTGCTTCGCTCTCTTTTTTGGCTTGATCCATGTTCAAAAACTTCACCAGTGTCTCATCTTCGATCTCTGAAATGACAACACAAAAACATAACGAAATGCTGCATGCAAACGCAGATTTTAAATGGCAAAAATTAAAACTGACTTACCATTGGGGTCCGGTTTGATCTCCACAGCACTGAGTATTTTTACAGCGGTGGGTTCTGCTTTCATGGCTTTACTGCAGGTCCTGGAGCTCATGCAGGGTTCCAGCATACAGTGTTGGGAATGATAATGTTTATGGAAACTTGGTACGCCTGTAAAACTCTCCTGGCAAGCTTTGCATTCCACATCAAAGGTCTTGTCCAGGTTCAAAGCTGCGTGTTTCGTGTGGACGTGAGTCTTCATCTGTGCATAGGAGGGTACAGACACGTCACAGGGAGCACACACATACTGACACTTTCCTTCAGCAGACAGATCCCTCATGCATTGTGTATATGTAACTTTCATTTCCTCCTTGCTCTTGTCTGAACCCATGCATGGGCATGAAGGCTGACTGGTGCTCCCAGCAACAGCAGGCTGAACCACATCACCACCATCCATGCAGTAGTAGTCCTTACTATGAAGACTCTTGTAATGCTCCAAGAACTCGCTCTCAGATTGAAACTGCATGCTCTCGCAGAGGCCGCAGAAGTGGGAGCTCTCTATCTGCCCGTTGTGCTCATTCATGCAGTGTCTACGCACAGTGGACTCTTTAAAGAACTTCTGAGGGCAGTGTCCACAGATGAATCTCTGAAAGCTGTGGCTGCTCACGTCACTGCAGTGTTTGTGGACGTCCTCCTCTGAGTCAAAGACATCCTCGCACATCCTGCACATCCAAGTCTGCTCTGCTTTTAAGGAAGATGTCTCGACTGTGTTCTGCTGGACCCTGGATTTGGTGGAGAATGAATGTAGGGTGCTAGTGGACGGCTTGTCATCGATAACTGTGGCGAGCTCCTTGGGCACTTCTTGTTCAATGAAGTAGGTGTGTCCGCCGTGATCTTCTGACACATGTAACAGGATATCTTCGTACCGAGGCATTTCCACTCTGCACCTCCGGCAGTAGAAGAGGAAGTTGGAGAGATGAGCTCCCCCGTGAAAGCGGCTCATATGCAGACGGGCAATTGAGGACTCTCCCATGTGTTTGCCGCACACGCCACACTGATGGAAAATTTGGTTCACCGCCAAGAGATGCTTACTGGCCGCAGCCTCCTCTGAGAACTGGAGGCCACACTCACAGAACCATGCTGTTGTTGAGTTCAGACTCTTGCCAGTGCTGCCATTCACACTCAGGCTTTTTCTCTGCCGTTTGACTGGAAAATCCTCACCATCGTTACTCTTCTTGCTTCTCTTTCGAAAAGATGTTTCAAGGCCAGTGGACTGTCTTTTCCCCCGTGCATCTGTGGCCGTCTGTGTGTGTTGAATTTCGCTAAACCTGCAGTGCTGAAGGACTGCTTTCGCCATTGTTTGGTTGACCTCCACGTCATGCTGGGTCGATTCTTTGTGTCTTTCAATTTCAGCTTGGCTGAGGAAGATTTTACAGCAGAGGAGGCACTGCCCTCGCACTTGTAGCTGTTTCATTACCTGCACTACTGTTTTATCAGCCTTGGCCACTGCACAGCCCTGTCTGCATTGCACACTAAAAAAAGAAGTAGAAGGAAAGAGGAAACGAAAAATCAGCTTCACCAAACATCCGAACAACATCAGTGTCTGCTAATGGAAATGGAATATCAAAAGACATCAATACATGCACATGTACTGAATAAATCACAACAGGGGTGCTACAATTGCAGTATTAAAATGAAAATTGTAATTTTCCCAGTATTTTTTCTCTCTCTAGCCTCGCCTACTTGTGGCATCCACAAAAAGACACATTATAGCGTGCCAACCGTTACGTTACACTTGATACCGTACAGATCTTTTTAAAGAAGTTGAAAATGTAAATGACAGTTGTCAGGGCATAAACCTAATGATCTGTTGATCTTTACAAGCCAAGACTCGATAGTTGAACAGTGATTTAGCCATCAGTGCATAATAGTGGATTTGGAGACTCAATAAAAATAAACAAATTAAAACAGGTAGCTTAGCATTTTGTTGCCCTGACACTTTTTATGTGATTTTCAAGGTACCTATAATATTATGAAAATATCAGTCTATATCACCTCATTATTATCAGGTCATTATCCCATTAATGTCACCATATTACCATTTTGCAATTCAAGCATTGCACTGATATAACCACTTTATTGTTAGCAGGTTACAATATTGTTACCAAAGCATTACTATACTATTACTGCAACGTGTTGCCTCATTGCTATATTTAAATGTTTCCTACTTATTATCCTGCTGCATAAATTTCAGCCTAATATTACCCAAATGTACCCATTATCGATACCAAGTTATTTCAGAATACTACCCCACTGCAACCATGTTATTATCGAGCTGTAATGTAGAATGCTAACAACTTACTTAAAGTGAGCTTGAGCTGCCTGATGCGAGATCAATACTTTGTGACATAAAGAGCATCGAACATTGAACGTTGTATCCTTGCACAAAGTGATGAGACGATTCTTCACATATTGTGAGATGGGAATAGGCAGCGCACTTCCGTTGGTTTCTTTAACAAGAGAAAAGTAAACAATACAAGTAATGTTACGGTTTCTTTAAGACAGAAACCAAGTCATTTAGAATTACTCGCAATCTAGTGTGCAAACAGGTAAATACTTATATACAAAAAAACTATTCTATAACAATAGCACACATTTTTGAATAAGGAAAACCTTACAATTGCAAGAATGAAATGGTTATATAGTACTGCTGTGAAACATTACCGTTTATCTTTGTAAATTTGGATATGTGAGAGTTTTAATGACAATGTACAGAAAATACAAAAAGTTCAATAAACCTTACCATTCATGGCGAGTGACTGTGTGAAGTGGTTTTTGGCTGACATGTGCTGAAGACAGTCATCTCGGAGGTTAAAGAAGAGGTAGCAGGCAGGACAGGCGAAACACACAATCCGCTGATACGTCTGAGTGAAGCTGTGACCGCCAGGAGTAGATGAGGACACCTGGTAATCAAAACATCATTCAAAACAAGCTTCCTCTCAAAATAATTATGGTACATAACACAGCCAGAAAAGTGCATCAACCTTAGACTCAAGATGTTTCCTCCATTCTTCTTTGGTCTGAAAATGTTGACCACAGGCGGCACAAGCAAAAAACTCAGATGGACATCCTTTAAGATTGATGGTTGGGTCACAAGGGGAGTGATCAAACCTACACACAAGACATTTTATTGCAAAATATGCCATATTTGTACTCACAAAGACAGTTAAAAAATGAATAAACAGAAGAGGATTACCTTTTTAAGTGCCCATCAAGGAGGGATGCATTTTCATAAACTCGACCACAATTAATCACTGGACACGTGTGTGAGGTTGAACTATTTCTGGGCAAAGAAGCAGGTCTGTGTCTTCTTCCAAAACCAGAACTGATCACTCCAGGTTTTACACCTAAATAAACACAAAGGGACAGTATATTACATTGAACAAAGTCAGTGAACTGACACATCTTCTCCAGCACACTGCAAAGAGAAAATAGAAATAAAGTTTTGAAAGTTGTTGTGTTGGCTTGGATCAACTGAAATACTGTCAGATTTAAGTGACAGAGTCGGTGATTGTGCAACAGATTTCTGATTAGATTAAAAAAATGTACCTGGCATCTTTAACCACATGTCTACGCAGCGCTTTGCTTCCTGATTCATTCCATTTGTTGAACTAAAAGCCAGCTCCTGCTGTCCATGAGCTTTTTGCAAGATTTGTTTCTCCTGAAAAAAGAGAAAGAAAAACACAACAGAACTTATTCTCCCACACTTGCCTTATATGAAAAATAACAAATAGACAGATGTCTGTGGAAACTGATGATTAGTTCTCTAAGTGTCAAACAGCATAATGCTGTATGGAGTGAACACACCACTGCTGTTCCTTGTAGTGATGTAGGTTGTCACAGCTAATTGTTTTCCATTTTGCCCACAGGGTGGCACTGTTGCTGCTGCAACTGGCCTTACTTGACCCCAAATACCAGTGATACTAAACTTGCAGCCCGGGGGCTAATCTGAACCCCTAGGGGGTACTGGGTGGCCCTACAACTATTTTCTAATTGACAATAAAAATAAACTGATTAAAACTGTTTTTCCCAGCAAGGAGGGCCAGATATGGCAGTTTTGTGTGCTAGGATGTTAGATGAGAAGGCTGATCCTTGTGTCAGGACCTTTCAAGCTGTGCAAAGTGCAGTAAAGTGAACTTTGCAGGGAAAGACAACTACAAGCTAAAGAAGAGCAAAAGTTACACGGAAATGGGGATAAGGTGAGACACTGATTGAAGACAGTGGTATGATATTGAAGCAACCTTACCTTGAATGCTCTACATTTATTTGCTCTTTCCTTTTTCTCTAGAGCCACCTGCTGTGCAAGTCTGTCCAGTGTAGAAGTAACTCGAGCTTTATGGCAGGTGATTTCATCGTCAAGCTAAAGGAGAATAAACAACTTCAGAAAACGCTGCACAGTATTCACACTATTTAATTAAAAAAGGAGCTCTATTCAGCCACTCACCACGTCTGCAAATGATGAACATCCTTCATCCTCACTATCACTTCGTAGATCAATACATTCCAATACAGGTCTGACAGGGCCCTCCTGAAGCAAGTGCAAGACATCATGTCAGATAGTGTTAGAAAACAATCCTACATTTAGATGGATTATTATTAATATTTTTCAATAAATGGGAATGTTCTCTGATTTCTTTACTCATTTTTCATAGTATACTTAATATTTTAGAGCTGTAGCCAAAACAAGACTTTTGAGGATGTCACTTTTGGGCTTGGGAAACACTGATCAGCATTTTTCAACATTTTCTGACATTTTATAGTCAAACAACTGTTAAACAATTAACCAAGAGAATAATTAACAGATTGATCAACTGTGAAAATAATCATTAGTTGCAACCCTAATATATTTAAAGGATAACTTAGGTATTTTTCAACCTGGGCCCTATTTCCCCATGTGTATGTGTGTGTATGATTGACAGCTGCAACTCGTTTTAAAAATTTAAATGAGTGAATTTAAAAATTAAGAATGAAGTAAAATAGAAATTCAGTCTGATTATCAGGCTAGACGAAAATGTTATTGCACTGTTAGTCCGATCAATGTCAGCAAACAGAGAGTAAGCAACTGATCCTTTGAACCTATTGATTTTTTGATATAGATAAAAGACTTACTGATACAAACTCCACTTCTTCCACCTCATCTTCGTCTGCTTGCATTGGAGAAGTCATTTATCTGAAGGAAAAACAAAGTAATGTAGTTAAGTTTTGGGGCCCTGACTTTGAACATGCATGCGGAGCAGGGGGTGTGTACTAGTTAACATAAACCAGCCAGTAGCACTCATGGTGACAACACAATTATCAGGCCTGCTGCCTCCACTTCGGTGGAAACGTGCTCCCTGCTGCTGGCGCGCCGGTGTGGAAATTTAACGGACGGTATTAAGTTTAATGTTAAAAAGGTATTCAGCTGCACTCCATCGATCTAAGTCCCATTTCTGCAACTTTACACACACGTGATATCGACTTTAAGTATCCTTATTTGATACCTGCCTGGTACTCGTGTTAATATGATCAATCATCGTCTTTTCTGCAGCTATATTTAGCAGCAGAATCTTGAAATGGGTGCTCCACCTGACGGATCCAGGACGGTCCAAAAAGTCCCGGGCGGGCGCAAGGTAAGCTAACATTAGCTTTGACGTTTGCGGTTGCAACGATTTTGCCCTACTTAACTAAAGTAAGGTAAACACGCTAAGGTTGGCCTTGGGTATAATATGGTTGAAATTAACAGGTGAATTAAGCTGAGCATCACATTACCTACTATTTAGTCTTTAGACTCCTCAGTTCAGTTGACAGAGTGGTAGCTAGCTACAGGCTACAACACCCCAAATCAAAGTAAACGCAGCTAGTCTGGTCTGAGACGTCATGTGGGACTGGAGCGCTCCTTTTCTTACACGGACTGCACCGCACAGACGGGGTTACCGGTTGTTCAGACAGAACAAATGCGAGAACAAACTCCGCGCCGTCCTTACTTCGTCAGGGCCCAAATGTGAAGCTGTCTCCAACTATCACTCTATTAATATTTCAGCTCTTCCACCCGGATGAATAACTATACAGACGTTGAAACGTCACTGAATTTGATAGAAATGTCTGTCCACAGTTCTGTCTGATTAATTTGCTTGTCATTTTGGGCAAATTTTATATTCACAAATTCATTAGCAAGTAGCTGTCAAAACATATTACAATATAAAGTTTGATAAAAGTTTTCCATGATATTTATTTTAATATTTAGTTTTTGTTTCAAAACTTTTGTTCCCCCGGGACCAAATATATTTACTTATACTAAATACATAAGTATATAGTATTTATACTTATTGTAGGTTGAAACCCATTGTTCACTTGAGAATTTTATGTAAAAAAAATTACAGCAGTCACGTGTACAGAACAACATAAATGGCACACTTGTGAGACTCTGAGTGATGTTTATACAGCATGTTGCATATAAATTCAATACAACACATATGTGTTTAGATAACTGCATTGTATGTATCACCTATCATATCATCACATTTATGTTGTAACTATACACAATAGTCCCCCCCCACCCTCCCGCCAGTGTTTCAACTGTAAGGCCAGTGATATACTTGCATTATCTATGTGTTTGCATTCACAGCCATATGTGTCTGTTTTTCCAACCATGCCCACTTCCACATGACAAACGTGTCAGCCGTATATGAGAGCCATTTACAACTATACTTGGCTGGAAGCTGCTTTCACTCCAAACACACCTATCTTGCAGCTCAGGGGCTAAAAACCTAAACCTAAACACCTAAAAACAATAGGCACTGCCACGAATATTTGGTTTTGGCAGCAGAAGTGCCAAGATGGAGACTGCCGTGTCCGTTGAACAGTGGCTCCCCTGCGAGGAACCATAGCAGCCCGGGCAAATTACATCTCACAACCCACTGTATGAGCTCCACTGCTGGCTATTTGTGTTACAAACCAACCACAAGAAAAACACACACACAACCAGAGCTACACATAATACAGCCTTTATTCTTGACTGAAATTCACTCCAAATTAATATTTGTTAAAAATTTGCCATTACTCAGCACTCTCAAAAACACTAAATTCATGAAATTCAGCACCAAAAGTGGACATTTTCAGTTGCCTTTAGATCCGTAGACTCTGATTGGCTGTTAGATGCTGTGTCATGTGGAAGTGTGCACGTTTCATCTAAACAATTGGCTTGACTTGAACAACTGACTTTTTAAACAGAGAAACTGTGAAAGGAAATTTGATTTGTTTGTAACATTTGGCAATATTTGTGACTGAAGCGTTGTTGAATTCAACTTAATATCTTAAACTTATTGAACATCTTTTTTCGAGTTCAGTTAAATTTATACCAGGTCTGTTTGACTAGAAAAATTTATTTGGTTTGAATCATCACAAAATTACCTCAACTTGTCTTTTCCCATTGAATCAACTGAAATTTCATTTTATTTTTTACAGTGTGTCCTTGAAGTACACATAGGAGAATCATTCATATTTGGTTACTGCTTGTATGCAAATATAGCTTAATGGACTCATATGCACTCATTTTGATGCATAAGTCAACATAGAGTACAAACAAGAGGAATAACCAAAGATTAATTCATTATCCGGCTTTGTTAGATACTCGTTTTTTGTTAAGTAACCCAGCAGGATAATGGTTCATATTAGGATCCTGCATCACCCTGTCAGAGCTTATTTCACAATAATGACCAGCTCACTGTACATCATCCCTCACATGTATGCTCTAACAAATGCACATTTTTCACATGCAGTGGTTTACTGGTTTATTGCTTGGAAACACTGACCTTCACAACCATGGCTGTTGCAACATGGCCTAATAATTATGTCAGCATTTTGGCTTTTTGTTTGGGTGCTGAATGGCCCTTTTTAAAATCACAATAAACATTTTTTTTTCTCTCCTCACACTTTGCTTGCCTGAGTCTTTCATCTGACCAAAGACAAAAAAGCTCTAAATGATAACAGTTTGTCCAAAAATTACATAACCCATGGTGGATTATTTCTGTTTTCCTCCCTCATCCTGAAAGTGTCTGTACATAGCATCTGCCTCATTTCAGGGCCTGTCTGTACAACAGGGTACATTTCACAGGAATACTAAGCCTGTACAGCAAAATATGCCTAAAATAAACTGTATCAGACAGACATGCTGCAATAATAATATATGAAAAGATATGAAAGATAAAAAATGCAGCTAGGTTCCCTGTAAAGTATCTCAATGGGCTGTTGACCTTCACAGACACACATAAAGGTCTATATAATATTCTTAATACTATTGTTCTTACTATTACAGCATTATCCTTTGGGCAGCCGACTCTGCAGCAGATTACTGCGATGTTCAGATGAATCTGCTGACTCTCCCTGCTGCTGCTGCCCCTCTTAGAAAAAAAATAAATAAATAAAACTTGCGTCTCTGCTGAGTCATGCATTGTACCCCACAATAATGATATCAATAGTCCGGGCTGTCTACTTTGAACCTACACGCTTTCCGCGCTTTGCTGTGCGATGCTTCACGTATGTCAGGCAGTGTCTTTATCCTCATCTTGAGCTTTCAGCGACATAACGGAGGAGCCGGAGAGGAGAGGAGAGGACAGGAGAGGAGCCAGCTGTCTGAGGCTGCGGGATCTGTCCTACATCTCGCCTTATGATGATTGCTGCGGCGTTTTTGGTCCTCTTAAGGCCGTACAGTATTCAATGCGTGCTGCTATTATTGCTGCTTTTGCTCGGGACTATAGCGACTATTTTGTTTTTCTGTTGCTGGCATCGCAAGCTTCGTAATGGAAAACATCCAATAAAATCTGTGCTCTCCGGACGCACCAAGAACCGCGGTGAGTAGCGCAGGCCAGCCGCATCTCCTCACCCCGACAGCCCATACGTCTGTTCATTGCATGTTCTGGATGTGTTCATAGTATGTTTTAAGTCAGTGTGCTGCACACATCTGTAAGATGGATTGTAGGAGAAATCATACACAGATGTAGGCGTTGATAAGTGTGAAAGCACTGAGATATTTTTAGTTTGTAGCTTAAATATCTGGATTATTGTCTTATTAAATGTCTCTCGTGTTTATCTGACATGTCATAGCCTACTTTATGGTAGATCATAACATCTCATCCTAACATCTGTTATCTGTCCCGTAGTTGGCCTCCGATCACATCATTTTCGATCAGAGGTAGGATGAACTTTTCTCATTATGTGTTTGAGTCAGTCCTCTGTGATATCTAACACCTACAGAGAAACCAGGAGTTAAATGTGTAAAAGACCTACATCATTTGTGAGCTTTTTAAGACTAATATGAAAAATTCTTCATCCAGAATCCTGCTGCTTTGGACTTTTACACAACTGCATGACTATTTTAAGGACCATGATGTGCGCATTGCGCATGTGTTATCAATAAATAATGTAGGTGATTTTGCAGTTTCATTCTTAAGGAGGGTTGAAACTCTTCACTGTGTTCTCAGAGACGAACTGAAGCGTGACTGCGCCGGTAGAAACCCTCTCTATTTTTATGATATATACGATATATTTGTCATCATGTTTGATTCCTAAATGCGTCAAGTAGAGCTTCAGTCGACCTGTTTCCGTTTTACGCACTTTGCTTTCAAAATAAAACTAGGGAATTTTAAAAGTAGGCTACAATAAAATGCATGAAAACAGACTAAAACTAACTGGCACCTTAAAACTACACATTTTATATTGTTGTAGAAGATGTCTTAGTCATAATTCCAGTGTTCTAGTTATTGATCTCCCTGGCATATGGAAATGATTTTGCTGTCATTTCATTGAAACTAATACTAAGTCACTGTAGCAGATCTCAATAAACTTTTAATAAACCTATTATTTATTTAAAATGCCACATAGACAATCAGATTTATTGCAATAGATAACATTTGATTCAATATACTGATACCTAAAAATAAAGCTTTTGTTTTTTTTATTCTTTTTTGTGACGGTTCTACTGTACCAATCATGGTATTTTTTTGTTATATATATAGTTAATTGTATATACAATATATAATCACAATTTGTCAACACCTTGTCCTAAGTAAATTTTAACAAACATGCTTTCTTCTTTAACCCTTGCCGTGTCCTTAAATCCACTTACAAAACAGAAGAAACGTATGCTCTTTATAACTGCAGATCTTGCCTGAGAATCACCATGTTTTTAACTTTTCTTCAGTATCAAAGTGATTCAGTGATAGTTGTCTGTACATCAGTGGATAAACTACAAACCAGTAGTGCTAAAATCTAATTTGGCTACTTTGATGGTGGTAATTTGCCAAAATATAAACAAATATTTGTACTTTATGTTGCTATTTGTGCGCTTCCACATTGTGTACTAATACTACCTGGGTTGAAGGTGGCCCTCTGAAAAAGACAGCCGTCTACAGTCTGGGCCCCCCAGTGAAATTGGTCTCGAACCGCCTCTGTCTCAATGGTTTTGAAGTTCTGAAAGCTTCAAAAGACTTCCTTCCTGCGCATGTTATGTTATTGAACCACAGGACACTGAATCTGGCTCAGTACTGTAGCTGGTGGGGATTCAGTGTCGTGTTCAAGGACACAACAGTGGGACAGTTGCTGAGCTTTAATGTTGAAGAATCATTACCTTCAAACCTCTTCAGTCCAACAATAAACAGGTCTTAAAGAAAATCTCAGCGAGGGTCTAAAGGAAAAGGCGATAGATCAAAATATTACAGTGAGGTTTTCTTTTTTCCTGTGGTGATGGGAGTTGCTGTATCATCTTTCTCTAAAACCTTCGACTCTGAATTCTAGGTCATATACCACAATGGTACCTCCCCAGCTTAAGAAACCTGAATCACATCCAATTGTTATTCATATTACGATAAGAGCTTTTAATTTCTCTTGCTAATTCTGCTGAATGTTTAATCTGTTGCCAGCTTGACAGTTGTCCATGTTTCCCAGGGCTTCAGGCACAGTCCACGTCACGCAAGACGGAGCATACATGCTCGAGTGACGGAGGAAAAGCCCAATCTGGTCGAGATTCCTGAGAGCGAACCAGATTCATCATCGGGTCTCAGAAAACGCAAAGTGAAGAAGAGAGTCCTGCCAGAATTTTACCAATCTGTACAAGTCACCCCCACACGCAAACCTGTAGGTACCCCCCTTAACTGTAACCATGATTAATACTGATGCTATTTTTTGCTTGCTTCCCTCCACAGGGACATCAGTGTGCCTTTGAACTGGGTAAGGATTCAGTACGTTGCTCAAGGACACAGGAAAATGTTTGTCTACAGGGTGTAAACCCTGCTCTTGAAGGATGGTCCTTTACAGGTGCTATGAAATCATTTGTGTGTGTCGTTATCTTGTTTATCTTGTCGTTATCAGAGTTTATATATTTTAACACAGCCTGAACACTTTAACATTTCTTCAATAGTTAATTTAAAACTACTGCAAGGAACCTTCATATATTGTTGATTCTGAAGGCCCCTGTGGTATTACCACCATAATAGCCACCAAATATAATGTCAAAAATAAGTTTTTACGTAAGCATGCATTTTCTAAATGTGTTGCAGCCTTGCATTCAAGGAGAAATCTATAATATATTTACAGTAATAAATCATGATATGTCCTCAGGGATTTAGGAAACATGTTATGTGGACATACTGGCCTCTCCTACAACAAAGCTACAGCTGCAGCGTCCTTTGAAATTTCTATTCCAGCCTGTAACTTGTGTATTTCGTATTTTCTGAGCAGTGGGCTTTTGTTTTCAGCACAGTTAGTGTAGGACCGTTTGCCACTTGTTATTGTCATTTCACAATGTTGTGCTCGTCTTGCCCTCCTGCAGTTTTCCTGCAACCTGCCTGAGCTTCCCCACATCTGGGGAGGAGGGGCTCCAACTTGCTATTTGGGCTGCAGTCCTAATTTTTGGAGACACAATTGTTACATGTTGCTCCTTTAACAGGTCACAGAACATTTGACTCATTGATTCAAAAATCTCTAATCTATAAATCATTTGCACTGGGTTTACACAAACATGTTACGGTATCAGCTCTTCTTACTGAGCTCCAGTCTGAATCTCAAATGACAATCCTCCATTTTAACAGATTCTGTGGACATTTTGCCTCAGTTTGTAGTCATCTTGGTTGGCATGCTGGTACGTGTCTCCTCTAATCCATTCTCAGTCTGTTAACAATTTACCAGGTTGGCATGGGAACATAATATCTATCTTCATACGGATCAACAGCTCAGCTCTTTGTTAACACAACACAGTTTCAGGCCTTCAGCTTTTTGTTTCGGCATCTTTTGATTAGCCTGTGAGTTAGCTGCACTGCCTCCAAACAACAGTGTGCTCTCCATCCTCTAATACCTTTATCAGTTTCAGATTGTACAGTTAAAAGGCAAAGTGAGGAGAGAGACAGAGTAAAACATAACCAATATATTGATCCATTTCTTCCTGGAGGGAAACATGTGACTACAGGAACATAAAACTGAAGAAACACAGGGCCTCAGCTGGAAATGTGTACTTCTGGGAACAAAACATGTTGGACCTCTTTTGTTTGTTTCTGGCTTTGTTTATGCACAGCTGCCCTAATATGAAAATATTTTTGGACTTGCTCTAGAGAAAAGAATTCAGAACCCACATTTACAAAATCACAAAGTCTAAGTGTTTTTGAATGTCTGATTTTGAATGTAATTTATTATGAATATCCTTTACAACTTTTTTCCGTACTGCAAAGGGTTACAGCTGTTACTGCTGCATAAAATTCTAATTTAGTACAAGACTTGACATGATGATGCTGTCTGAACTGACTGTGTTAAAAGGGACCTATTGATCTGTGCGGTGCTGTTGCAGCTCCCTTCTTCCATTAGCTGTGTTGCAATACTGCCAGCAGATAACAGACACAGTTTTGTGCTTCTTCAACAACATGCATATCAATTTGATCAAAGCCGGCTATGAAAGAGTCATGTCAATATGTTACAGTCGCTTCCTCTAAATCAAATATTTTGTTGCCATGGGTAAAACAAAATCCACTCAATGTTTCAAACTGCATTGATACAGTTGTTGTGCAGGTGAAATGCTCAACCTGGCAGTCAGCAAAAGATAAACAGTCCTGTGTTTGCCAATGTTGTTATTCTAATTATACAAAAGGCAGAGGAGTTTCACATTCAGTTCAGTTCAGCTTTATAGTCATTATATTGATATGCAGGTGGAAAAAAAGCGTATACGTTGGTTTCTCAGTCTTGGTGCAACATACGTGACAAACAGTACATATACGTAGTACAAACAATATTGCAAAGGACAACAACAAGGTGGAGGACAGAACGACAGTGCATGACAGTAAAAAGTACATGTTTTATAGAATAGTATAGAAGGCAGCTTAAGTCTGTCAGACTGCACCTTACTGAATTAGACAGCAAGGTGCAGTAATCCCAAAGTGACAGAGTGCAGTGCAGTAGTAGTCAGTGTAAAGTGAAGTAACAGTGGCGTTGCAATGGATAAATTCAAAATGTAATAATGTACTGTAATATGACAAAGCACAATATGTAAAGGATAATGTACAGTGAGCAGGTCATTAGCCCACTTATTACATGGTTACTTATACCAAAATAAAGCAATGATTCGGTACAAAATATTAATTTTAAAATGATTTTGTTGATTTAAAAATTATTTTATTGCTCCTCCGGATCACATGATCAGAACTGTGTCCATATGGTCTGTTCTTCGTATATAGCATAATATAATCTTGCATTGTATATTTATATAATACAATGTAATACCATGCAATAATGTTCATAGTAACAATGTGCAGTTGATTCAAGATTCAGGAACTTTATTGTCATTGGGTTGTGAATATGTAATATAGCAGTGTAATTTAATATGATGAATTCATTTAATACACTAATGTCACATAATGTAACCTATATAATGAGGGTAGAACATATTATTTGAACCACACCACGAATTGTAATTTGGAGATTTATGGAATCATGAGAGCTCTAAGATCTGCTGTAAATGAGCAGTCTTAAATATGTGACAGCCCTGTGTGAACTAGTGCAGGCAGAGATCAGCCATCACCATGCATCATTTATGATATATTTGCATGTGTAGCCTACACCTAACTATGCAAAATGAATTATCCAGAATGTTCACCTTGTCTTGGTCAAACCAACAATAATCTCTTTAACTGACCCTGACCAGGTTAATGGAACTATTTACTGCTTCACATGTTCTTTTCACAGCAGACCAACTGACTGCAGTCCTGTTTTTATTTCATTTAGACCATTAAGACAGAGTGTGCAACACTAACATGGAAACGTAAAAGTATTTGGCTTCACAGTTGTGGAGATTGGAGCTCGGTTCCCACAAGAATCTGGTCAAGAATGTAATATTTTATAAATGCATCTGGACCCGTGTGCTCCTTGTTTACTGTTATTGAACAGGGACTGCACGTTTAGCAAAAGGAGAGTTTTCCATCAGGGCATTTTATCACTGATGGATACCCTGTAGCCACTGTATTTTCAAATGCAAAATCATGTTTTAACAGTAACAGGTCCTTAGCAAAAAATATTGGGTATTAACAAAGAATAAAGAATTTTGAACATCCCCTAATGGAGAAGATAAGCCTTGTATTAAGTGATGGGGGAGGGCATCTAATCTTTTAGCGATTCTTATCCCTGTACAGTCTGTTTCTTATATGAAAGAAAGTGAAAACTGACCCAGGAGAACATTCACTTATCCCTACAGCAGCCCTAGTAATAAATATTTCATAATAATGAGCATTAATTTTCCTCGAACCATGTAGTTTTTTCCCTTTTAATGGTAGGAATTATGAATTAGCAGAAAGCTGATAAAAATTGCAACACTAAGCTGCCTTCTCAGTGCTGAGTTTTATCCTGATGAAAAGTGATGCAATGATGAAAAGGCTGCTAATATTAACAGCGTGTTGCTTTTATCAGCTCTGCAGACTTGACACTGACCCAGCGCCGAGAACAGATTCTCACTACTGCTGCTATTTAAAGACTAGAAATAATTTTCTGTACCTCTGTAGAAATACTACCACAAGCTCTCCAGTTTAATTCCTCATATTTACATTTCATGATGTGGCTCCAGGTTTACCTTGTAATAACATGAAGGCAATATTGAGTTCAGATTATTTAATGTTCACAAATTAGTGATGAACTCTTCAGGAGCCATATGGAAGCTCATTTCTGCCAATATAATTTAAAAAAGGTCCTGTAAGTCATTATAATGAGAAACTTTAGTAGTTTCTCAAAATAATGACTTAGTATTTCAAAATAATGAGAAACCTTCTCAAAATAATTAGTATCTCATTATTACATGTTTTTTCTCTCATCACATTGGCAGAAATGGGCTGTAATATAGCATACAGCTGTTTTCCTATTTAACTAATGTTTTAAGTAAATGACGTGTCACCATACAGGTATTTTGCGCCCCACCCCTTCCTTCTCCATCAGGATGTGTTTGCCTGAAGTTGTTCTGTTGCTCAATCTCAGGTGTGTCTGGGTGCAGCAGCAGGTCAATCATTTATAATTTTCTCCATTCTGTTATTTTAATTATTTCAGTGAAATGTCAGGAAAGAATAAGAAAATCACAGATAATCCCACAAAGGATGGAATTAATTGTTTAATTTTGTTTATTATTATATATTTCTGGTTAAATAGGCTTGGCAGGGTTTAAATGTAAACCTGGTTAAACCCTCTTTAATCAAGTGCAATCCCTTTTTTGTGCTCTCAGGTAATTAGCTCATCTCCACCCTCTGTGGTGAACAACCCAGCTATCGTGTAGGCAGTCACTCCTCTCAGCAGTCTGCTCTCTGTGGATGTGTTGTGAAGTCTGTGGTAGCCCTTGTCCTCTCATTACCCCTGCTTTTTGGGAGTATTTGTGGCCACCCAGCACCTTTGTGCAGGGATGGCGCTGTAACACCGCCGTCGCTTCTGGATGGAGCCTGCTGTTGTTGGCTGCCGGCTATGACGCGGAGGAGACACATGCAGTCTGCTCTCCCATCACGGTCCAGCTCTGCCTCGACAGCACACAGCGTACCATCCCTACAGCCCTCTGGAGATCTGACATCACCCCACATCCTCAGAGCTCAGATAAGGGACTAACTCGTGGCCGGAGCATCCCTTAAAGGGCGTGGCACCTTTTGATATTGACGCACGAAATGTGTGACTGAAGGGTGGAAGCTAATAACGCGCAAAACAGGATTGTTGTTTTTTCTCTTTCCTTCCAGCTGACAGGTCTCCATGTATACAGTGGTAAGTCTTATTGTTGACCTGGCGGGGGAGCCAGATACTATTGATTCTACATTGGCTTTATTTGGCTCAATCTTTTATTGTTATGGATCTTTACGGGCTGGTGGCTGGTGTCATGGAGCGTCCTCACGCCTAACATGCGCTCACATTACGCACTTTGACCCGCGATGGGGAGAATTAAAGGGATTTGTGCGCGTTATTCCTGCGCTGCTCTGTGAAATCAAGACAAGCATTGTTCTTTTTTTTTTTTTTCTTGATCCCCGTTTTCTTTTGTCTCACAGAGCTCCAGTTCGGGGAACCCTTCCCTGCACGGCTCCATGTCTTCCTCGGCGGATTTCTCAGACGAGGATGATTATAGTGTTAAATCTGGGTCGGCATCACCGGCACCCGGCGACACTTTACCCTGGAACCTGCCCAGACATGAGCGGTCCAAGAGGAAGATCCAGGGGGGATCCGTGCTGGACCCGGCGGAGAGAGCCGTGCTCAGGATCGCAGGTGAGGGGCAGTCTCCTTGTTGTCCGGTTGTAATAGCCCTAATGCACCGTAACGACAAAAACAATGAGCGAATATGCTGCGATGTACGGCGCTATGTGGGCTGCATGAGCTTATAGCCACTCGTGAAGGTGTATGTTTTCCTCCTTGTTTCCCCAGATTAATTTGGGGTCACACACTGGAGCTGTAGTGATGGATTTGTGGTCCATGTGATGGTATTTTGGTCGGCTCTTATTCTGGATAAGACGCATTAAAATTAATCATTGGATGACTGGATATAGAGTGTAATTTTTAAACAGCTAGTATTTTTTCTTTTATTTTCATCAAAACAGGAGCTTAAAGTAAAATTTTAATCTATGATTGTATTTCTTCATATGAATTAGGCATTATGTTGAGACGCCCAAAAGTTGATTATGAAAGTAGATGCAGGTAGAAGAAATGACAAATCTTTGTCACATGGACCCTTGTTTCTTTTTCACTTGATGACTAGTTTTATAAGAAAATAATTTGACATGTAGTGTAACTTTTTT
>JAJHUR010079831.1:0-14490 GCA_027495735.1 Lutjanus campechanus | reverse complement strand
CATTAATCTGTGCCAACGATGGAGACAGTTGTAGTCCCATTCTCTTCAAATACCGTCTGTCTGTTATTGTATTTACAGGTTGAACATGTTTTATCAGCTCAACATGTCACAGCCTCATTATGTGAACTGTTTAACTTTCTTTAAATTCATCTAATGTTTCTGACATTTCTTTAATGCTCGTTTTAAAAGGTCGCATATCACAACACTCATCCAGATCATCTCGTCCAGAATTTACAGGAATATATCAGACATTTTAAGGGTCAAATACAATATGTGATCACTGCTTCCATGCAGACAATAATCCTGTGAGCTAGTAGAATGATGAGCTTTATTCAATAATGAGTATGAATAACAAAAACTGTCTATTATTGAGAGACAGTCCCATTATGTTGAGATAATAAATGACTAGTTTGAGATATTAAGTCATTATTTGAGATGCCAAGTCATTATTTTGATATATTAAATCATTATTTTGAGATACTGAATCAATATTTTGAGAAAGTTTAGCATTATTTTGACATGCTAAGTCATTATTCTGAGATACTAAATCAATATTTTGAGAAAGTTTATCATTATTTTGATGTAACAAATCATTATTTTGACATGTTAAGTCATTATTTTGACATATTTTATAATACCAAGTCATTATTTTGAGATACCAAATCATTATTTTGACATGCTAGGTCATTATTTTGAAATTCTAAGTCATTATTTGAGATAGCAAGTCATTATTTTTGAGAAAGTTTAACATTATTTTGACATAGTAACTCCTTAATTACCTAAAAGAAATCCTTCTCGCCATTATGATTTACAGGATCTCTTTATTTATCACATTGGCAGAAATGTGCTTCCATGCACGAGGACCCAGCGTGCATCACGAACTGAGGTCCTCCTGACAAGGTGTTCCTGTCTAAATTAATCTAAAAACAGGGCACCTGTGGGGGAACACAGGAAAAAAAATGGAGGACAGGGTGAAGGACTTAAAAGCAGGACCGTGGTCTCATTTCCATCCTTAATGCCTAAGTATTTGCAAGTCACATCTGATATTTGTGAGAGTCTGCGCATGTATTCAAATGAGTAAATAAAGGAAAATGAAAAATGGGTTTTTGCAACTCTGTTACTGCAACTTCAAAAGTAATCAAGCAAAGAGAATATTAACAGTTTATTAACATGCACATTTGTATCAGCATTGCATCGGACTAATTACTGCCAGAATAAGCTTGGGCCCATCAGTTCTGTATAAAGAATAAAGTGGATGCAATTCTTCATAGAGGTCGTCTTTGCCTCTGAAGCATGACTAAGCAATTTCCTGAGATTCAATTGACTTGTATATATAGAGAGAGATGGTGAATTTTGGCATTTAGGACTAAAGGCTATCAAAGTGTCTTTGTGGGAACATTTTATTTTATTTGTAAATTAAACAATACAGAGCACATTTAAAGTGGGCTGGACAGTTTTATGACCTTTTATCCCTCAAACAAAATTAAAGATCTTAAAGATGAGTTTTTTATGCCAAGACAGTGCCCGTCTCTCAGTGCCTCTTTTTGACCCTTAATAGTTGTTTTAAAGACACTAAAAACACAACTAAAGGCACAATCCAGCACATCTCTAATTGCTAAAGTGAATTATAATGAATACAAAGTTGGAACTCATTAAGATGTGTATAGATGGACCGATGATTCATATTCTGGCAAATCCCAGCTGGAATAATTCTGAAAATTAAATCTGTCTTAATTTCACAGCCTCCTTTAAAAACCCACCCACAGACTGTTGACAGATGCTCGTGTACAGAGATACTCTTTCCATGCTGTCAGTAATCACTGCATCTTTATGCCACAGTAACATCTTCACCATTTCACACAGCACAGTATGGTGAGCGGACATGAGGACGGCAGCGAACGTCTGTCTCATCTTACAGGTTTTAATGTACAGACCAGCTCTGATGTTAATTCACGTGTCTGTACACTCTTAGAAAAAAGGGTTCTTCCTGAAGGGCTGAGGTTCTATCCAGAAGCACCTTTCTTCTGAAGAACTCTTTTTTTTTTTTTTAAAGAAAGGGTTTGTCAAGGGTTCTTTGTAAGTCTAAGGGTTCCACTTGGAAACCTTTTCATCCAAAGAACCCTTTATAGAAGAGAGAGCTCTTCAAGGACCGTTGAAATCTTTGAAGTAGTCTTTTGTCAAGGGTACCGTTACTGAAAAGGGTTCTTGGTAGAACCTCCTTTGTGTGTTTTAGGTATCCTTGGAATATTAAAAAGTTCTCGGTAGAAATCACTGGGGGTGTTCTCGTTAAAATCCTTGGAATATAAAAAAAAAGTTCTCGGTAGAACTCAGTGGGTGTGTTCTAGATGAAACTCTTGGAATATGAAAAAGTTCTCAGCACAACCCCCTGAATGGGTTCTAGATAAAACTCTTGGAATATGACAAAGTTCTCAGCACAACCCCCTGAATGGGTTCTAGATAAAACTATTGGAATATGAAAAAGTTCTCAGTACACCTCCTGAATGGGTTCTAGATAAAACCCTTGGTATATAGAAAGGTTCTCTGTAGAACCCCCTCAGCGGGTTCTTGTGAGCACCTTTAGGAGATGGAAAGGTTCTGGATGGACACCACAGAGAGGGCTCTGAGTGGAACCATTACACGATGAAAAGACTACAGGTAGAATCTTCTGAGTGTGTTCTAGATAAAAACCCTTTAAAGATAAAAAGGTAGATAGATAGAAGCCCTAGAGAGAGTTTGGGTCGAACAATTACACCATGGAAGGGTTTACTGTAGAACCTCCCACGTGAGGTTCTGGGTTGAACCTTTAACAGATGGTTCTAGGTATAACCCTTTATGTTGGGTTCTAGGTTTTACTCTCTGAAAGGGTTCCAAATAAAACCTTTATTAAAAAAACTGTTTTCCTATGGGGACAAGCTGCAGAACACTTTATGGTTCTAGCTAGCACCTTTGTTTCTCAGAGTGTATATAAATGCACACATGCACACTTGGAATTGAGTCTCCTGAACAAGCAGGTACACTGAGGTGTCTGCAGCACACTCATGGCGAGTGCAGAGAGACGAGAGAGCTACGCTGAGTTAGCATGAGCAGGCAGCAGCAGCAGCGTTGTGATTCAGGGTGTTTTGACAGATACTGTAGTGATTTGTCACCGTGTTTCACCTGTCGGCTGAAGACATCTGTGTGCTGCTGTGTGATTCATGAGCAGGATGCAGCGAGTTGAACCAAAATGAGCTTGTGCATGAAACAGAGAGAGAAAAACGGAGAGAAGGAAAAAGGAGGAGAAAGAGAGGTAGTGGTGCACTGTAAATGTACTCACTCTTGCAACGAGGAAACATGGACTGGCTAGCTTTAAATTAAGTCATTAATCTAAGACAAACAGCCTGTCACTGCAGCACATTTAGGACTGTACACCAAGTCGGCCAACTATATCAGAAATATGAGTGGGCCTGTAAAGAAAAAAATACAGTACACCCTGAAACAGACTTCACACTGAGCTGTAACAATGATTTTAGACAGTAAAGTCAATAACAGCAAATAGAAACAAATGTCTCCTGGAGCTGGAAATTAAGAGCATTAGCATTTAGATTGATGATGTCACCAGGTGAAACTTTTTGGAGTCAGTTTACTGAAAGAACGGACTGATAAATTAGTGACTGACTCTGTGAGATCTTAATAATGTCGACACTTTTTGGACTTGGATAGTCCACCTACAGGGAGTTTATTGTTGAGTATTTGTAACGTGTCAACTGTTTCACTCTGACTGTACATGTTTAGTAGATTATCTGTAGGCTGGTTTGCACACAAATTCACTTTTAAACCTAATTAAATCATGACTTTACTTTAAATTATGTTGCAGCAAACTTTTAAACTAGCATATAATTGAGAAAGATTAAATTTAAACTCTAGTTTTTATTTTAAACCTTGATTAAGTTTAATTCTGTTGCACTAAAACATTATACTCCAGTTTAAACTTGGATGGATTGAGCAAAAAAATTCGTAGCCAAGCCATCAAGAGTAGGTTGACTAGGCTAATCAACTTTTTAACTAGCTAGAAAACAAAACAATGTTACGTTTTAACTTTTTGCTAGCTAGCAAACTTTTTAAAATTTATAAGCTAGCTTGCAAATGCTTTAACTTTTTAGCTAGCTAGCAAGCAATGTAACATTTTTTAGCTAGCTAGCAAACAACAGAACTTTTTTAAGCTAGCATGTAAATCATAACTTTTTATTTTACTATTTAGCTAGCTAGCAAACAATGCAACATTTTGTCAAGAAATACAGAGCAGCTGAAAGTTAACATTTTTACCCTCTTTTATACTTAGGATGTCCTGACGGCACCCAAATTTAATTTATTCTAATTTATTTAAATTTGGGTAAGCATGCATTTCCATATTAATTAAACTCTAATCAAGTAAACTGGATTTACTAAACTGAGATCAGTTTTTACTTGTACAACAGAGCTCAGCTTAATTTCAAATCTGGATCTACTTATTTTAAACTTAATCTTTGTTGGTGCAAGTGGAAATTCATGAGGATACCTACATATTCTCAGACAAATTAAGTTGAACTTGAACTACTCTCAATCTATGCCACACAAATGTTCAACAATACATAGACAAATGGTCAATGACTGTTTAACAATGCGTATATGTTATTTCTTTAATTAATGCTGAACACTTGTAAGCTTTCACTTTTATGTTCCTACACTGGTTAAGTAAATGTTTAACAAGTTACAAGTTAATCCTCTTATTCAACAGATGTTCAAAGATGTATGTGATTACAGTCAACCTCTTTATTGCTTTCACTTGGACAGTCCAAATGAAAAATCTACAGATGCTAATTGGTTATGCAACTAATAACCAACTTAATGTTTACATATATTACATACTTCTACATATATTACAATTAGTCCGTACAGTCTATGTGGGTGGACTATAAAAAAAAGTGTTAGCAACATCCATCATTCCCTGTCTGGTTTTTATCACAACATTAAAGTGATTAGTGGGCTAAGGTGGGTTGAACAGTGCTATGATGAATTTTCAAACAATATACTGCTCCTAAAAATATATAAAAATATATATTTTTTTTATTTTTAATTGATGTGAGGAAACGTTCTTCTATTATAGCTGAAGGTGGTTGAGCATTCAGCGCCATGCTAAAGGACAGTTCAGCTGATCAGATGCTTGCTGACACCAGGGCTTGATCTTTGCCCTTCTAGTTAAAGGGCCACTTCCCTTGTCACTACAACACACTGACAATGCCAGCCTTGGACATAAAGTCGTAGCATAGGTAATGCAGAATTCTCCTTTGTGAATTACTCTTTGCCCTTGGCCTCTTTGTCTCAAAACCTAATTTTAGGTCACAAGCTGTGAGCTAATTAATCTGACGTCACTGTACTTAAAGACCAATGATTGAACACGGAAGATAAACCTAAAGGGACAAGAGAAAATGATGAATTCATGCTATACAGTAAAAGCATGTCCTGTGTTTCAATTCAAAACTGAAACCATCCTCCAAACTTCTTCACAAACACGAATGAAACAGCTTCTGGCGATTTTTCTACTCACTACTTCACCTCATATGGATGCAGTTTTCTTACACCTACATTTGTAAAGGCGGTCAGTGGGTGGGATGGGGGTGACTGGTTTGCTCGGTGGATGAACCACATACGGAGAAGAGTGGTGGATGTTGTGTTGCTTACGTAATCCAAATCGTAGGAGGTACTTTGAGAGAGAGAAAAAAAAAATGCAGTGACACCAGAAATGTCAGACTCAGCAGGGTTCTGGCACATTAAGAGATGACCTCGAAACACTCAAAGCCTGTAATATTCCTCCCTCTGAAACATTAGCTGCTCTTCTTGTTTGAATGAAGAAACTTGGAAGGAAATAATAATGCCAGACTTCAATATAAATATAGCGTTTTATACCACATTGGCACATGGGTAGATAACCTACATACGAACTGAACTGTTTCCAGAATTGTGAACAAAACCACACGGAGTTCTTACACTGAAAATGGTTTAAAAAAAAAATGTACATGGCAATTTTCTACTGCATTCATTCCAGCACACCCACAACAGAGTGACATTTTGTTTAAAAAGGGCTACGGCACCAGGTCTGTGTTAGGGGTTGTGTTTCAGGTAGTACTTTAAGGTGGGTAACCTGCTTCCCCTTTGAGATTTCTTCTCTTCTCTTCTCTCTGCTGTTGCTCCACCACCACCTCCTTCTCCTTTCACACGCACTCCTCCTCCTCCTCCATCTTCTTCTCTCTCTTTGGCTTTCTTAGAGCCATCCTCCGCCTTCCTGTTGGCCTGCTTCCCTCTGTGCAATCAGAAAATATAGTTAGTTAAGCAGACACGCAGCAGATACACAGCGTTTTCTATTAAAGTGCTTCAGGGAGCTGAAATAACACCAGATTTCTCAATTCAAACCTGGCAACAATAACAGTCTGAGAAGATACAACTAAGAATTTATTCTTTTATTAATTCTGAGTTAATTTGTCCAACACAACTGCTTTACTAGCTACGAATCAGTACACTAACTGCAAAATTGAATCTGATCCCAAAACAAATTTAGACACACAGAGATTCCAAGATAATCTAAGATGATTCACACTATCTCTCATAGCAAACATAGTTTAAAAAAGAAGCTCTATAAACTGATTTCTTGTGCATAAAATGATAAAAGATTTTGGTTTCTCCTCTGTTAACTTTTTGTGACTTTGTCTCCCCTTCATTCTGAGCACATCCTCGAATATTTTCCATAACAGCTGTTCCCTTTTGTAGGACTTCATTTGAGGAGTCAGCATACAGTCATCATGCCATGATGCAGCTCTCTACTAGTTTTCTCTGTAAACCAAAATTTAAGTGAGCTCTGCAGTTAATGTTAAAGGTCCAGTCTGTAAGATTTACGGGGATTTGCCAGCAAAATATGGGAGAAACGGTAAGTATTTTTTCAGTGTATAGTCGCTGTTTTTGTTACCTTAGATGAGCCTTTTATATCTACAGATGCATTTTTTTCATGTGAATAATTTGCACATCAGTAAATTTTTTTCAGTCAATGCAAGCTTTCACACCAACAATAGAATTTCACTGAGCTGTATTGCAGCTTTAATGTTTTTCCTGGACCAAGGTCAGTTGTTGTTTCCAACATGTACACATCTGACCATTATGACATGTTGCTGCCGACGTCACATTAAAAACATTCAATATCGTGGATCAAGTTCTCCTCTGTTTCTCAATATTGGGTGCACCCAAGTATGTTGTTGGGTTTTTTTTAAGATTCAAAATATAGAAAAACAAAACTTCTCAGGACCACTGCATCCACAATTTAGTAACAGGGTGTAGATTTTTTTTTTTTCAATTTTAAAATGTATTTTAAAATTGTAATCCTGCAAATAATTCCTACATGTGTGTATTTTTTGTAACTGTAATGTAATCCATTACTGCCCATGTTTGATTGTACACAATCCCTTCAAAATAAGTCTAATAAAAAGTGAAAATAAAAACAAGCAGGTATCAATTTTAGGCATTCAGACAGCCTCAAATAAATGTTGCCAGCATGACGTTTATGGTGTTCCGTGTTTTTAATTACTTCAACTCTACAGTCATTTTTGAGGCCACAGTTTGATCACTGCACAGTTATTCATATCATTGTGTCCATCACTCACCTCCTCTCTTTGCCCACCGGTACCCTCTGTGGCTGGGTGGAGTACTGTCGTCTCTGGCCTTCAAGAGTGGAGGACAGCTGTGGCAGTGGACACAATTCATGAATAACTACAATCATGCACTCAAGACACATAAACACTGTGTGCAGCTGTATGCACGTGTCACATGCTGCTGCAAATGTAAAGACGTCTGTAAAATGCTGAGAGAGATGTTGACCGTTCTTTGCAGCTGCGTTCGTTTCAGCCCTGCAGCAGCCAGTTTTGTTGCAGCAGAAGGCAGAAAGTCCTTGACTCACTTTTGTGGTTGAACAGAGACTCACCTATTATATAACAAACGAGAACAGCACTAGAGGATGAATGAGAAATCATAACTAGGCCTGAAAGAAGAGCTCTACTCTCTATTGTCCTTTTGTAACACTTAACCACAACAGCTATTCTTCAGCGTGGTTTATATTTAATATTCGGTGATTAGTAACCAGTAGGTTTGGTTTGAGAGCTACTTGTAAGTAGTCATGAGCACCACTGTTGACACGGATGAAAGGAAATGCTTACCTTGGCAATTTCTGAAAGGTACGCTCGCCTCTCATCGTTGGTTTTATGAAATGCCTAATGTTTGAAAGAAACAGAGGGTCATATTTTTAACCGTCAGTAATAATCTGTCTGCTCATGGACGCAGTGCTTATTCTGTGTTTGCTGCCTGTGTGTATTAGAGAGTATTTCAGGAGGTCTTCAGTGTTAATGAGCAACAGATTAGAACATGGATTACTGGCTGCACAAGCTGTGTGTTAAACCTTTTTTTTCCCTCTAATTTCTTGCTGTTTGTTGAGCAGAACAATAAACAAAGAACCAAGTGGCTAAACTAAGAGCATGTTGGCCTAGTAGCCACAGCAGTACAGGACAAAGGTTATATCATGGTTCGATTTAGCATCAATAATTGCTAAAAAATAAAGAATGCAAAACAAAAATATCAGCCAAATCTTTTTCAATCCTTTCCTAATGAAGGTAATTTGTAGCTAAAATATTCTATCACCTGGAAATATTTAAAGCTGCTTTTCTGAGAAGTAGTAAAGCTAGACAAACAGACGTTGTGACCCTCTAACTGTGGTCCACGCACCTTTCCCTCCTGTTCAATTCGGAGATGACAGTCCATCAGCTGGCTCTGGAGGTCAGACTTCTCTTCAGTCAGGAGCTTCAGACGCTGTCTCAGCGTTTCCTGACGCAAAACGATTCCATTAATTAGCAACATTCATAACAAAAGAGGACAAAAAGTGTGAAGGTGTTGTGCTGCTGATGTCTAATTAATTTGTACTGGAGGTACACTGTGCTATCTACAAGGATCAAACAATAACAGGATAGTTAATGCGGAAAACATGAGCACAAAAATGGATTAGGCTCATACATTATTCAATAACCAAATAAACACATTAGGGCTCAGCTACATGAGACTTGTAATGCACAGAGTATATATCTGGGTTTGAAACAGTATCTTTCTTCTTCATGTGCCCCAGAGTAAGCAGCTGTAGTCAGCTTCAATGAAAACCACCATAAGCAGTGTTTTTGAAGATGCTGCATTATATATGCATCATATAATTTTTTTAAGAATCAGTGCCTGGTTACATAAACCACCATAACTTTCAAACTTTAAGCTACTACAAAGAGTTTTTAACCGGTTATGAAGCGGTCTCAAATTATTACTGACGCCTCTATATGACCTGTATAAGCAAATGAGACTATTTGCGACATGACTGGCTATTGCCGTGTAGGTATCCTTCATGACTGCCACCAGATCAGATTCTCCTCGAAGTCAGATGAAACAAGCCTGTGTTTACATCTTCCCAGACAAAGTTAGAGTGAGCAGTCTTCTAGCTGGATAAAAAGAAGACAGAAGAGATTTTTATTTAAAACATTTCATTTTAAGTTATATTTTGTAATCATTACAATGGAAAAATACAAAAGTTCCTTGTAGTAGCTTTAAGTCTTCCCTTAAGCAAAATTATTTACCAAAGCTAAGGGGTTCACTTAGGGGCAATGCATAAAGCCATCTGCGGTTGTCTCCTCGTCGCAAGTGTTTAGACTCACGCTTTTACTGCAGTTACTGTCATGATACAGCACAAGTGCACTTCATTTACCATGGTTACACTTTACTCAAAGCATTCTTTAATGTGTCAACTCACAAAAAGTTAAAAAAAAAAAACCTGGACAGACAACGAGAATGTTGTTAGCAAGAAAGGAGGCAAACATCAACAGGAACTGGTGAGTTTGAATAAAAGGATGTAGTTAACATTAACATATGAGAAAGAGTTGGGTTAACGTTGGGAGAGCGAGCTGCAAAGTTGCTAATGCAAACATCAAATCTATCCGCTCTAACAAGTTGCACATCGCTCACAGTGTTCAGTGAGTTTTCTCTGCCCTGAAAAATGTATCTTGTCATCTCCTTCTCCTCTTTAGTCGCCATAAATTCAGCTATCAATTTTCTACAAATGATTTCACTTTTAGGGGACTGTTATGGGCCCCTTAAAATTTGATGTGGAAAATGGTCACTAAGGACCCGCTGGCAATGCATGAGGGAGTACTTAGGTAGCTAATGGCAACCACTTAAAGATTAAAGAGATTTCCTTAGGAAATCATTTATGCAAGTCATTTTTCCTAAGGGGATTTTAAAGGGACAGTAACCCCAAAATTAAAAATATATATTTTTCCTCTTACCTGTAGCATCATCTATCCATCTAGATAGTTATGGTGTGAGTTGCAGAGTTTTGGAGATATCAGCCATAGAGATGTCTGCCTTCTCTCCAGTATAATGAAGTAGATGGCACTCAGCTTGTGCCTAACTAAAAAGTACATTTAAAAAAAACTCAACAGCAATGTCACGATCATGATCTGGTTACTAATCTACAGACCTTGTTGTGAGCTGTTTCATTTCAGAACCAATTTCTTCCTTATAGAAAGAAAGTAGTTCCAGTAAATTCTGCCTCAAAGAAAGAAAGAACAGTTCCGGTTGATTCTACTGCAGGAAGAAAGTAGCTCTTACATGAAACTGCTCACAACAAGGTCTGTGGTTTATCTTGAGTAACCGGGTCATGACTTCTGGCTTGCTGTTGTTCAAATGCATTTTTTTAGTGCTTTGATCGCCACAAGCTGAGTGACATCTAGTTCAATTACATTAGAGAGGCAGACATCACTACAATTGATATCTTCAAAACTCAGCAACTCACACGAAAGCAATTTAGATGGATAAATGACGCTACAGGTAAGGTGTGCATTTATTTACATACAATATCATGGGTTTTTTTTCCTTCACAGCAGAGGATGTCATTAAAAGGTATCAGTTGTGGTACCTGACAGAAATAATAATAATCATGATATTTTTCAGACATAAAGCTGTTGTGGCACTGATGCAACAGAGCGTATCAGAGAAAAGGTCAAACTTATTTCTCTGACACGCTGAGAACATGGTGGTCAAAATGTTTACTCAGCGCAATAATTAAAAAACAATCTATATTCTTCTCACAGTCTATCTCACTGTCACGCTCACAGTTTGTCTACAGATCCTCAGTCTACAATCTTTCTGTCACTCGTCGGAAACACTAATGAGCATCTGTTAGCTCTGCCTTTAGGCACACAGACACAAACACATTTTGCACCGTGTTGTGCAACCTCTCAGTGTGTGCTGTGCATTCATGTGTGTGTGTGTTAAAGCATTGTAATTAGTGTGCATTACTCTCCCATGGTTTGTAATCCCGTGATTACAGTGCTGTGATTAAACTCTGGTTTGTTCAGCCTGCATCAACTGGAGGATGGAGAGCAGCTGGCATTAAAATCCTCTCTGTCCCGTCTGCCCTCTCTCCTCATTCTGTGTCTCTGGCTCTCTCTGCTGGTAAAAATAACTCACTAAATAACACCAGTACAACAAAACAAATCAAGAAAAAGCTCAACAGAAAATGAATGTTTGCACTCACTACTGGCATGTCATCATAAGATCGTATGGAGGCCAGTCGATCTGTGAAAAACAAGAGGGAGTATGTGAGGATTATGTGTGCAAACAAACTTGCTTGAGGGGGGTGAACATCACATTGAACACTTTGTTTTTTTCATTTTTTACATTTAAGTTCTCGGTATACAATAAAACAGCTGTAAGTGATGACTGATTTTATTATTTGTGTGCACTGTGAGCGAAATATTCTCTCTTGATGAGTGTGCGTGGATGTTATGGGTATTCACTAATATTTTATACATTTCTGATATCATTCTGACACATTTGTCCTGTTTTGTTCTGTCCCATAACCAAATAGTAATAGTGTAATCAAATGTGCTATGTCAAATTATAGCAAACCACATACATGATTATATTTTCACATCTTGTTAGGGGTCCTTGCCTGAGATAAGATTGAGAACCTCTGGTCTGTAAAACCTAACCAACATGCTTCAAGCATTAACCCCTTTCAAAGCTGGCACTAGCCTGTGAACTTACCCATGGGGTTCCCTCGCAGGTCCTCCAGTCGTTCATGAATGAAGGACATCTGTCTTTCTAACTGCCCGTTTAGCTCTATCTGTGTTTCATACCTCGTCTTCCACTCATTTCCTGATACATGAGAATAAACAAAGAAAACTGTCACACTATATCACCACATTTGAGGCATGGCCCATTAAAGCTACTGCAAGGAATCTTGATAATTTGTTGATTTTAGAGGCACTGGTGGACAAAAGCAGTCGTATTCCCTCTGTAATAACCACAAAATATAACATAAAAAAATAAAGTTATTTAAATAAAAAATTTAACTGGCTAATATGCTACTCACACTGCCTGGGGAAATGTAAACACGGGCTTGTTTCAGCTGATTTCACTGAGAATCTGACCCAGAGGCATAAGAATAACTAAATAGAAACAGCCAATTATCTTGCAGATGGACATGTTAACTTAAATAGAAGAATCAGTAATAAATTAAAACTGTTTCATAACCAGTTAAAAACTCCTTGTAGTAGCTTTAAGTTACAGACAACACTGAGGAGTCACTTGGTTGATAGAAATGAGTAGATACCAGCTAATTTCAACTTAACCTTTGTTGGTTAACACCTCGCCAACGTGGGGTCAAGGTAACAGACATATTAGCTAACTAAAGAGATATGTATTCTAGGAATACACAATAAATACAGAAGTCGATAAATTATCATCCAATATTGGCCTATGACAGCAACAGTGTATTGATCTATTGATCAGTGTGTCAGTGTGATAACTATCGTCTATAATATGATTTACCAAAATCTGTCAAAATCTTTCATCTGAATTCTTAGACAAAATGCTCTATAAAAGCCCAAGTGTATTTTACAACGCTGTTTTGTAAGCTGTAGAAGAAGAAAATAGATGAACATTTGAGGAGTCAGAAGTGTTCTTTGTTTTTGTTGTTATAGTGATGTCAGTTAGATTTGGTTCAGTCTGAGCTGATAGAGCTGATATTAAAATGTCACAGTCAGGGGTGCCCCTGTCCTAACAGAATAAAGGCAAAAAGTCACCTTAAAAAAATAAATTAAAAAAGTTGCACTCAGATGTGCATAAATTACATGTTATATGAACTTCGTTTTAAATGACAAAAATGTGAAATTATCAGTTATCATCGGCCAGTAATTACTGGTTATCTGATCTGAGCTGAACAAGAATTAATATTGTGCAAACCGAATATATTCTAAAATATGACAGCTGTATGATGTTACTCACCTTCCCCATCAACACTGTGCAGTCTTTCTTGCAGCTCACACATGGTACTCCGCAGATCAGACACAGACTCTTCAAGCATTTCTCTATAATCCAACAGTGATGGAAAGTAAGTACATTTACTCATGCACTGTACTAATGTACATATGCAAAGTGCTTTTTTTTTTTTGCTCCACTGTATCTCAGAGGCAATTTTTTTTTTGAACACGTCCTCCATCACTGATCATCAAGAACCAGACGATGCTATGTTTGCATTAGAAAATCACATTTAATCTCTTTGATAACTTTGTAAGTAATAAATTTAGTTCAAACAAACTTACTTCATTTCTCTCTCTTGCTCCAGTTCTGCCTGTAGTCGTGACAAATCGTACTTGCTGTAGTCGCTGTCTCCAGTCATGTTTCTGAATAACTCATATGTAGTGAAGAAAAAGTTTGTTCCTCGTTACCATGGAGACCGCTGCTTCCGGGTTTTTCACCAAGGAAACGAAGAAAGAGGCGGCTTCGAGCAAGAACTATTCGCTGCGGCACGAGGAATCGGGAGGGACCGGATGTGGGCGGGACTGTGCCGCCGATGGGCGAAGCGCAGCTTAGCACCATCTGCTGGACGTCTGCAAGAAGCACAAACTACAAATCTGTACACAACGACTGCAATGGAAACTTTTATTTAGAACAATTTCTCACTAATTAAATGTTTGAAATATACCTTTTTATTAAGAAGTACGAGATAAATCGGCACTCACCTAATATGATGGAAACTTATATTTAAAACAACTTTCCAATAATTAAATGCATAAATATATTTTAAATATACCTTTTTATTATTTATGTTTAGATATACCTCCTTTTTTTAACCACCTGTGCAATAAGGCACTACTATGCACACACAGTATATACTCTCCATATAATGTAAGTAGACATTGTTTGTCCCCAAGCAACTTGCATAGTTTTACATTTAATATATCCGAGTGTCTTTAAGGTCATTATTTTATATATTTGTAAAATAATTTATTATTTACTCAGTACTGTGCATATTCTTATCTAGTCCATATATTTTACACCCCAGATTAAACATCATTTCAGAGAATTTTTTTTTTTTTTTTTTTTTTAAATCAAAAATTA
>JAJHUR010079830.1:14939-38502 GCA_027495735.1 Lutjanus campechanus | reverse complement strand
GGACATATTTTAATGGAACCATGGAAACATTTGGCTCCTTTCACCTCATTTGGCTAAACCACTGAGCGTGAAAAAGATATAGGGTACAGTCTGGTATTACTCTTTATCCAATCACATCATGAGGGGTGGCCTCAAAAGGACGGCGAAACAGTTCTGCTCAAGAGCTTTACTTTTGTCACCTTTCTTTAAAGTTAAAGAAACAAAGTGAGATATGGAAAATTTTCACCACCTCTCCAGTTCTTAAAATCCAATCCACCACCGCAGAGGACCAGACATGTGTAATTTGTATTTGTTCAGAGGTTTCCCAGGCGTATTTCACTCCTCTTTTATTGTTTTATGGTCTTAATATCTCAGAGGTGAGCAGCTGATGATAAATCAATAGAAATAATACTTTCTCTCTATGTCAAAGACCAAGGGAACACTTAGTGTGTGTGTGTCTGAGCCTGAATCTGCAAACACACTTCTATTGCTTTGTGTGTACTGGTATCTCTGTGAATACCTAGAAATATGCTTACTATATACCGCAGTGGACTAATGTGTAATCAGATTCAACTATTGACAAGGAGCACACATAACACACATCTCCCTTGAGCGTATATGGGTATTCATAAGCAACAAGAGGATGAGGCACGGGAGAAATTGTGATCTAGACCATCTAGGGGACAAAACTCTGGAGCCTGATAGAGAAACAGCCCCATCTACAGGATGTAAATGTAACTGGAAACCAACACGAAGCCTCCCCCCTCACACAGGGAAGGTTTTGTACCCAACTTTAAATTCCAGTGTATCTCTTTGTCTCAGCAAAGCTTAATGAGCCTCCTGAGAGCATGCCCAGGTGAACTTGCTGTAAGAGGAAACTACCTGTGTGTACCAAAGCACAGAACAATGCTGTCCTTTTTTTTTTTTTTTTTAACAAAAAATACTGTATCTGCAGATTTTGGAGGGGACACTGCAGTACTTTGCCAGTGAAATAAGGGTGTTCTCTTACACAGAGTGTCGACAACATCCTGGAAGTGGTCAGCATGGACTCAGCGTTTCTGAACACAAGTTGCTGGGGTCCCCTCAACCAGAAAGCACAAACGCACTTGATATACTCAGAGGAGAGCAAGCTCAGGACTTAAACACACAAACAGACGCACACGACCAGGGAGATTGGCCATGCTCTCTAACCCCTTCCTGTGCGCACGGACCTGCCTCTCAAATATCACTGAGTCCAGACAGAGGAGGAAGACCTTTGCAGAACAAAGGAGAGGTCTGATAAAGAAGAGCGTGCTGGTGACACACTGCCTTTTCTCCCAACTATAAAGAGAACGCCTGCCCCCGGTGACTCGTCCGAGTTGTCCCCCTCTCTCGACTCATTTGTGGTTGGAGAAAAATACCGAAGACGTAGAAACAGGGAAAATGGCAGAGGATGGGAGAGGGGGCAATTTTGAAGTGGGTCAGATTGGAGTGATGAAAGGGAGAAGAGGACAGTTGCAGAGTGGAGTGGGGATGAAGAGACACAAAGAGGAATAGTAACAGGGGTTTTAGAATGAGAAACTGAGAGGGATTAAGCAAAGTCACCTTGACAAGAGAGGTCACACTTCATCCAAACTGACACTCTTTGTAAGGTACCTGAAATGTCAACTCGCTGCCTACATTTTCTAGGGCTGGGTACCAAAATTTTAAGAGTACCGACTGAATTACAACCAAACTAAATATATCTAAAAGCTAAAGAAAGCACAGCTAATGTCAGCATGCCTGAAGCCGATGGCTAAAAAGTTTAACTTAACCCTTCATTGACAATAAAAATTCAAGCGAAGCATCAACGTCACTAATTAATTAGCTTGTTGGATAACTTGTTGTTGCAGATAACTGGGCTTTTTTTCACTATCTTGGTTGATGTGTGGCTTAGCATTTTACTAGCATTAACCAATGTCCAAAACTTTAGTATTAGGGTGGCCAGGTGCCCCTGTTTACCACAGACAGTCACCATTTTGGCCTATCCCTGGCTGATGCTGTCCCCAGAAATGTCCGGATTTTTACCTATGTGTTAAAAACGGGCCACAAAGTGAAATTGTATTTTACATGGAAAAAAGAGACCGGTTGATGTCCCAATTGCATTGTGCCTGTTTTGGAGCAACAGAGGGCGCTGCTGGCTATTGCAGCTTCATATCACTCTTCTACTAACAATTTGCCTGCACTAGTTTTAGAGAAAACTGTTGTGGAAAATTCAGCCAGAAGCTAGCAGTTGACAAGTGAATCCCCAACAACACCACCAATGTCTTTTCAAGCCAAGTAGAGTGGAGAGGAAGGTGAGGAGGAAGACTGAAGAGAAAGAGGAATATAGAGATATAGGCATAGAAGTATAGATGATAACAGAGCCGGCCAAGTTCTCATGTCTTTGAGATAAAATACAAAAATAAGGCAAGCAATGGTCACCTTACTTAGTATGAAGCAACTATTTGTGAATTGCATACTATTATTGGGGTAACATTACAGTATGCAAGCACTGCTGTGCTTACCAGCAGGAAAGATATCACACGTACTTCCTCCGAGACCTAAAAAAAGAGCATTAATTGCCCCGATTTCAGACTGACAGGCTGGAAGTCGTATGGACGGGTTTGAGAGGGGAGAGCGAGGTAGGGAGGGATTTTAGTTCACGTGGTGAGTTAAATGTTCAAAATAAATGACAAAAATATTCTAAGTTAATGACAATATTTAAATTCATAAGTCTGGACTTATTATTTACAACTGAAATTATATTTTTGTCACTGCAGAAAGAGTCAAGTACCGAAAAAGGGCACTGGTGCAGAATTCCAGGTAACAGTATTTTAATTTCACATTTTTACGAGCCACAACAAAATAGCAAACTGCTAAATTGTACAATACATTACCATCAGATAATATGCACATTATAATGGGGTTTGCTTGCTCTAACCAACTCCAAGAAAATCAGCCAATCGTGCTTTTGTGCATGTGCATGTGTGTTGTGTCCAAAAGAGCTGGCAGCCATGCAGAGGAATGAGACAGATGTGTGTGTCGGTCATTACTGTAATCGCCCCATTTACTTCATCTACCCTGGGAGGGACGGCTGGTCAGCACCATCTGGACACATGCACACAAACACATACATGGCAATCAACCGGCCATGGCAGTGGGGTCTCATGGGTAGTCAGCCAGCAACAGGAGGGAAGCTCTGAAATGATCATTACATGCATGTGTGTGTGTGTGTGTGTGTGTGCGTGCGACAGTGTGCATGCATTTGCCATCTTTGTCACTGTCTCAATTTCTCTCCCTTTCCCTGGTGACATTTTTCTCTCTTCGTTGCTTTTTTTTCCCCCTCGCCTTTATCCTCCTTTTCCATCCATTCCTCTGTCTCCCCTGAGTCCAACTGCTTCAGAAATACATGAATCTGTCGCTTTTCCCCGGAGACTACAAGACAAAATGAAAAAGGCCATGGTGAGTAGCACCAAAGTACGGACTTGTTCGAGACACCGAGTGCCTGAGGAGATGATGGTCGTCATGGTGTGTGTGCGGCTGAAAGATAGAGACCTCAAGCTCATCTACATGTAATTTTCCTCCCCTGACTGAGGACAGGGAAAGGGTGATGAGGAGACGAGCAAGAGGAGCGGGCTGAGGGGAGAGACAGAGAGTGAGCCAGGCTGAGGCTCTGGACTCGAGAGCGGCAGTCTGATCGTCAAGCAACACGTAGTCATGGCAACGGCAAATGGAGAGAGCGTGGAGGAGAGGTGGAGAAACAGAAGAGGAGAAAAGAAATCAGGGAGACGCGTCAGGTTAAAACTACATTGCTGGGAGATTAAATAAAGAGTTCAGCTGGTGTTTTGCGATGCTACACGGGAGCAGAATATTACATCCACTTACAGGTGGTATTGCAGTTACAGTCAAGGAGCTGGGAGTTTAAATATCGCCTTAGGATACGTTTTTCTATTTGCCCTCTTCTCCTCCTGTTTACATTACTCAGCAATGACTGTGTTCAGAACTACTCTTGAATATTTATCACCAATAGCCGGCCAAGTGCATATCTCTATTCTGCTGTTGCTCTTCTGCTCCTTCATCACTCTATTCTCCGTCTCATTTGTATTCTGTAAGCTCGCTGCCCCTCCTCATTCTCCACCCCAGCATACACCCTCTCTTTTTTCCCTTTTGTCTCCCCATTGGCTCCCTCTCTTGCTCCTCTTGTCCCCCTGTTGTCCTAAGATCTCTTTTTCTGGCCTCCATCCCCTCCATCCCTGCAGAACTGAGCTGACATTGGGCATGAGGTCAGAGAGATGGGCAGTCATGCTCCTGCTGTCAGCAGGCTCAAATGGGCTTAGACACAGCGTGTGTGTGTGTGTGTGTGTGTGTGTGTGTGTGTGTGTGTGTGTGTGTGTGTGTGTGTGGAGACACCCGAGGGACACCCTCACTTGCCTTGGGCTCTGGACAGGCATACACACACTCAAGCCCCACACATTCAGTCACACACTTTTGTCGGCATATAATAGTAGAAACACACACAAATATGTATATTAAAACCAAGAGAAACTCCACCTAACGCATCATACAAAGAACATTAATTCAAGCTGCATGACACACACACACACACACACACACACACACAATAAATGTGTGTATAAAGCATTCATGCAAGCACCCACACAAAAAATACACACACACACACACATTCACTTATGCAAACAGAGTGAGGCGTGGAATTACAGATTTCGGAAAGGACAAATTCCCTTGGAGAACTGCCATGGATTATTGGCTGGTATAGCCAGTGTTGTGAACAATGGAAATATTTGCTGCTGATGAATGCTGAGCACTTAAAAATAAAGACATAAACCTCCAAAGGTCAGACACATCCATTAAGCATATATACGTCAAGTGAAGTGATAAATCACTTCCATCAATTGTATTTAATGTTTAAGCGCGAACATTAAGCCAAAGGGGAGTGATTACAGAAAATTAAGTGGCCGTATGAACAAGGAAATCCGGTGTAATCTAATGGGGAATGACTGAATTGCATTTATACACAATATAGGAGAGATGAAGGCATTTTAAAGCTGTTAAATTGACATGTTTGACAAGTCTTCTGCTGAAAGGATCCTTATATTATCTATTTTTAGGCAATGCATAACCCTACATATGGATCAAATGGATGACCATGAGGTTAGCAACACACTCAAATGTCAGACATCCCAGAGAAGCTCTGCTGCCTTTCCCCCGTCAGCCCATTTTAAATTGGGATATGATTACATCCATGTATTAAGGTTAAACTCAGAAAGTGAAGGATCTTTAAAAGGGTAATCATTGCTGTGGTATTTTAAGTAACACAGTTAGAGAAATGTCCCATTTTTTCATGTTTTTTATTTAAATGGCATAACATGTGTAATAGGATGTCATGGCTGGGGTCACTTTGGATTACAGTTGAGGGATGCCATCAGAAACACTGTGCCACGCTGCCCCCATGTGGTGACAATACACATTGCACAAGTTAGTAGCAGGGGGTACACAAAAGGCTACTTCTAACGTCTGCTGTATTTGGATTAATTCTTTATTTATTTTCTTTCTTTTTTTTTTATGGTGGTGGTGGTAGTTGTGGTTGATGTCACCACTGCATTAAAAAGCCTATGGGGATAGTTGGGGTTATCACTGTATTGATAAACTCCAACTGGATGAATCTGACTAGAAAATCATTCTTTTCCGTAGCAGTTATCACATGTTCTTCCACATATTGAAATAAGAAACCCCAAACGATGCAAAAATTCTGAATCAACTTGTCCTGCCTTCTGACACATGTACACCAACATACAGCTGATCATTTCACTAATCCTAACACACTGTATTTATCACTTTTTTCCTAACAGGAAAGTGAACAAAGTGCTGATGTTTGTTTGTTTTTAAAGAAGGGCCAACAGCACATTTACTTTACTAACGCTGATTACAAATTCCATACTCTGTGAGAATACCAACGTACATACAATAACTCAGGATACTTTCAATGAAAGATTTGTAAAACAAACTGAGAAAATCATGGGAAAACAGCATGCTGACTGAGAAGGCAGACAAGGTCTGCAAGGATACATCCCATAAGTGGAGCTTCAGCCACTCCCTTATGGTCAGAGGTACAGATACCCCAAGATCAGAACCAACCGAGCAAAAATCCATTTATCCCCATGGCAATAACTCAGTTAATCATGATGCAGTAGCCATAGGGAATCTGGTGAAATACTCTGACTAGGGGATGTGAATGTTAATTACATGGATACATAGGGTGATGCATAGTATACTATTTATTTTCATGACAACTGTTGATATACAGTTATTGAGATGCACTTAAATTCCTGCTTGGACTGTGATGACATTTATGATGACTGCTTAAGATGAGTTTAGGTTATTATTGCTTTTGTCTAACGGGCTTTTAATGTGTCTTTATGTTTAATGTGTCCATATGTTCTGTTCTTTTCACACATTGCCTCTCAAAGGACATCAAAGTTTTTCAAAAAAAAGTTTTTCTAAGTATGCTGCTCTATCAGTGAAAACCTTATAAATACATCTTAGGTGTATTATCATTACCTGTCCTGAAGGTGTCACTGTAATGAGGTCTCTTCTGAAGGCTCAGGTTACAGGATTGGGTTGCAGGCCATACAGACAACACAAGCAGCCTCCACCATACAGGATAATGAAGCCAGCCCATGCTGCGTTGTCACAGTGACAAGTTGAACCGTCCATCAAGGTGTGTATCACTTTTCCAGCTGGTAGCCCTCAGAGCTGGAGAAGAGAGAAGAAACATAAGGCTGGGACAGCAGATAGAGTCCATCATTGTTATGACTTGGATCATTTATAGCTTCTGATCTCAACAGGAAGGATTGAGGTGAGTTTATACCTTTTATCTATCTCATCTACAGAATTCCCTTTTCTGGTTTCACATCCTCTACACACTAAATCAAGTGGTAGTAGCCTTATTTCTTCTTCCTGCCAGCTGAGTCTTCATGGCTGAGGCCACCGGCACAAGGAGCAACAGTGGAGGTTTAGGCAGCGGAGGGGCTGGAGGAGTGCGTGTCCCCCAGGAGCCCTCTCTCAAAGTTGGGGTGGTGTTGTCAGATGAAAGGGTGGACTTCCTTCGGGAGCAGGCCTTCTGTGTGCTGCGAGTGAAGACGGATAAGTGGAACCGCTTCATTGGAGCAGAGGAGAACCAGAAGATAATCCTGGATTTCCTAGACCACATCTGGACCCACAGACTGCTGCTCTTCACTGGGCCTGGAGGGACACTGCATGCAGGGGATGCTCAGGTAAGAAATACACAAAGCCATGAACCGAGTTTATAGAAAGTTCAGGCAACTGCTTTCTTAAATGTGTAATTTTCTTTTTCATCTCCCCATTTTGGCTAAAGTCATTTCTGTAGGAAAATTCAATTATGGCTATAGCCTTCAGTAAATACTTAATGGTGTTGTTCATCTCTTGGTTTCTGTATGCACTGTACATTAGAAATTCTGTATACGAATGTCCCTGAGGTAAAGATACTGTGAAACGATGATGTGCGCACATGCAGAGTGGCTTTTGTTGAAGCACATTTCATTATCTGTTTGCCTGGGTGGCACTGAGGACACAATTCATAAAAAAAGATTGTAGCAAAATTCCTCACATCCTGAGAGAAAAACAAAAACACAATCTGTCATGCACATACAATTACATACTGAATTTAGTTCTTAAGCAAGACAATACGCTAATATGCAGGTATACAAGTCTTACACAAAATCTCCTGGGCTCGCTATCTACACTCCATCTAACATACACATTTTTTGAAATAAGTCACTACTTATTTCTGGTGCTTTCAATGCTGTTGAAAGCATTCCTACTGTTTTTGCATCTGTGAAGACGTCCCCACCATGGAAAACCAAGCTGTTGTGCGTGCTAAAGAGGGGCGTAAAGAGAATCGCCCGCCAAGGATTCAGACACCAACTCCGGCTTGGAGAAGTGCCTGGATACCCCATGGAGCACCTACCTGTCGTCATCTCTGAGGTGGGCTAGTGTGTGTGTGTGTCTGATTGTAAAAAGTCCAACTCAGGTGGAACATATGACGTGTGCGAAGATTTGGGTTTTCCAGCCGAGACTACTGCTGGCAGGGCAAAAGAGTCATGCATAGTTTGTAATTAGAGCAGTGACGGTTAGTCAATGAACACATTAGTTAATCAAAATAAAATTAGTTGCCAACAATTTTGATAATCAAATAAATCATTTCAGCAATTTTTCAAGCAAAAATGTCAAACATTTGGTGGTTCCAGCAACTTCAATGTAAGTATTTGCTGCTTTTCCTAATCATTTATAATAATAAATGAAGAGTCTTTGAGTTTTGGACAGTGGGGAGGACAATAGAAACAATTTGAAGACGCCACTTTGGGCTCTGGGAAACTGTGATGAGCATTTTTTTTAATAGTTTTTTAACATTATACTAAAAGATTCATCAGTTGTGAAAATAATCATTAGTGCCAAACCTATTTGTAATACAGTATATTTAAAACAGCTTGTGATTACTGCATAGGTGCTGGTGTGTGTGCTGTCCAATGGTCTGAACCATGAGGACTGGCCGCGGGTGGTGTCTGATGACATCCATAGACACCTGGAGAAGCTCCGGAGCAGGGTGGTGACCCTGAGAGGCCGCGCCGAGGGACGAACACTGTTGCCCCTGCCACTGTGTGTAGAGAGGGCCCGGCCTCAAGACATTGTACTCAGGTAGGTGTGTGCATTCCTCATAGCCTAGCTTAATTTGTTACCGTTAGCTACTATATAGACACATAATCAATAAAAGACCCTGCGTTCGTCTTTACTCCTGGTTAAAGTGCTTTGGAATAACCCCACGGGCTGTTTGACACTCACCGCATTTCCATACTTGTTAAATGCACGTCTTTTCCACTTGAAAGAGTGTTAATCCGTGGGCTGGATAGTTAAATATTTTAGCTAGTTTAAAGATTTCCAGCGTTCAAGCTAGTAGCCGGAAGTGACATATTGCCCGCTCTTTACAAAATAAAATATAATCAAGAAATAAAAATATAACAAAATGAAACGTTTCACTAACAGTTTCACGTACCTAGCTATATTAAGCGTATTGTATATTTTCATATTTAGTAAGATGTTAAGAGTTGTACAAAGCAAACAATTATGCCGAACAAAAAAAACAAAACAAAAAACACCGTCAAGTGCCATTTCCGGCTGCCATTTTGTTCACTAGCTAGTCTATAGAGAGTCTGGAAAATTTGGGAATATCTTCTAAATAACAGTAAGTGTTGTCAATTTACTTGCAGGGTTTGTCAAAGTTTGGCTATTTTAGGCAGTTGTGCTAACATCTAAGCTCTAAATTTTCAAATATACCTTTTCACTACAGCCATATTATTATTAAATAGTAAGGTAAACACAGGTGTTACCAATGATACTAACTAAGGTCTCATTAAGTTTAGTGTAACAGGGCCTTTACAGTGAGAGACAATGCACATTCATAGCATCCTGCTACTGTTTGAGCTGAAGGGAACAGAGCCTTCATTAGCATAACTGGTAACACCTATATTTGCCCTACTATTTAATGTCAATAGCTGCTGTGAAAAAGGTCCATGCGTTTCTCATGTAGCTTTTGTGAAAGTAATATGTACCTTGTGGAGATGCACATACTGGGCCACCAGTTAATGCTAGCTATTTATAGAGAGTAAGATGTAACATATGGAACTAGCTACTATTACATAAATAAGTTAATTATATTGATTCTATAAGTTGTTAATGCACAAACAAGGCACAAATGTCTGCTTACAGTGAATTTCAGCTGTCAAACTAACAAAAAAGATTTTAAAGCTGACTGTCATGGCATTTACACCTTCGTAGAATAGTCTTTTAGATCTATTTGTAGTTTGCTTGCTGTACTTTCATCTTCTAAAGCCCATATTGCCATTTTCACCCACACTGATTGCCCCGCTCTCTGTCTCCCTCAGCCCTACTGGTTGGCCACTGGACCGTGGCTTGTTATACTCTATAGAAACTCTGATAGTTCAGTGGTCTGGACAGATATGGAATATCCTGAAGAAAGACTCTGGTATGGTGCTGCTCCAGGGAGACCACCCAGGCCCCAATGTGGAGCTGCAGTTTTGGACCACTCAGAGGGAAAACCTGCTGGGCATCCAGTCACAAGTATGACATTGACACTGTGGAAGTTGGTAGGGATGCAGCGAATTCAAAAAGTAAACTGAAACTGCAGTTCTCAAAGTATCACCAATAGAAGTGTTTAACTCACAGACTGAGTGTGAGACTTTGTCACTTTGTCATCAGCCCAGGTGATATACACCCAAGTGTCCAATTTATTAGGGACATCTGTACAATCTAATGTGGTCTAATATAACCACCCTGCCATTAAGTTCACTGTTATGATGCCTGTAATGCTCAGTTTGTTGACACTGTGTTTTAACATTGAAGTTACAGTAGTAGTCTTGTGCTGGACTGTATTACACTCAGAGGTCTTTCTAGTACTCTTCCCTTGTCATGTATGTAAAAAGGTGAGACAGTGTAATGTAGTTGTAGACCCAAGCAATGAACAAATAATTTTAATTTTGATAATTTTATTTATTCCAATCTAATTTACACATTTTGGACAATGTCATTAAAAAACAAATGTTATAAATTTTGTAAAGCTAGAACTTATGGTAGAGTTGTCGTATTGAATGTTAAATAGATTGTGCAGATGTACCTAATAAACTGGTCACTGAGTGTTCATCCTACTATGACGTCCTTCTTTTCAGATCCAGAGCCCCAAAGTGGAGCGCATCATGGAGATCCTGAGACGAGTCAAGAGCAGCTATTACTCCGCCTTTAAGGACGTCTGCAACAAAGTCAATGAGGGTAGATCTGCAGTGCTCATTATTTATCAGTGCTAATTAATTGATCTTCTCACTCTCTATATCTTTTTCATCTTTCACCTCTTCCTTTATCATTTAGTCTCTCACAGCCCAGCTTCTCATTTAGTACTACTTAAGAAACATATTAAGAGGTGTCCCGGTAGCTCACTTAGTAGGACATGTACCCTGTGTACTGAGACAGTCAGTCCTCTGCAGCAGCCTGGGCTGAATTCCAGCCTGTGACCCTTTGCTGCGTGTCATCCTCCCTCTCTGTCTCTCCCATTTGTCTGTCTTTGAGTGTCTCTCTTTAACAAAGGCAAGAAAATCCCCCAAAATATTTTTTTAAAAAGCATATTAAGCAGTCATTGTCTTAACATATACTGTTCTTACATTCAGAGTTTACAGTTATTACAACAGTGTCCTCTAATACAGTTTGTTAATTCCCATAATGCACTACTTCTGTGTTTTTCTTTTATCTCTGTCTCACAGTTGGCAAATATCATCATCATTATAATCATGCTCATGAGACATGGTGGGCAACGTGGTGATCACATTGCCACTCGAAATGTCAATTTAAAAACACAACTGTTAAATCACAGTATTATTTTAATTATGCTAAATTAACCCCCTGTTAGGACCATGTTATTCATTAGTACTTCTATATGTCGTTATCATAGCGGTGCTGGAAGCGGAGGACATAGATCTGTATCTGCGCCCTCTGAGGCGACTGATCAGCAGCTTAGAGGAGAGGAGTTTCCCACATGTAGACGCTCTACTGCCTCCTCTCTTCCACACACTCTGTCTCATCTGGAGCCGTTCCCAATACTACTGCACTCCACAACGCATGGTGGTCCTCCTGCAGGAGTTCTGCAACCTCATCATTGAAAAGGTGCTGTGATGCATCTGTGTGTGTGGGCGAAAAAGAGGAATAAGAAAAATTAAGTAACTGCAACAATTTATCTATCTAATGGTTGTGTCTGTATCCAGGCCTTTGCCTACCTTATCCCTGAAGAACTGTTTAAGATGGAGCTTGAGGAGGGGGTGGAGAGAGTCCAGATAACCATCTCAGTTCTGCGCACCTTCAAGCAATTGTTTCATACTCACCGCCAGCAGATCCCCAAGTACTACAGTCACACCCAGACCATCAAGCTGTGGGACTTTCCGGCTACACTTGTGTTCCAGCGTTCAGACCGCATCATGGAAAGAATGCTTATGATCGAGGTACATGGGCTGACAAACAAAGCTCAGTGTCTGTTGGTTTTATAGGAATATTAGAAATGTGCACACCTGGCAGTTATTTAAAAAAAAAAGTCAGTCAATATTCAATATATTTACTTCAAGTAAATGGATGTAGATTCATTTTGAATGTATATTTTGATTAATTTTCTGTTGATTTGTTATTATTATTTATCAGAACTGCTGACCCACCGAAAATGTTTGACACATCCGTGGCTTTTCTCCTCTCATCTGTAGGAACTTTTTGCAACAGCACTGGATTTCCTGAAACTAGAAAAGGTTGAACTGGGAGGATCCAGAGGGAAAGTCCTCAGTGAGATGGTCTTCAGCATGAGCGAGGAGTTTCAGGACCGCTGGCGGGCCCTCAGAGAGACCAAATATGACCCTCTGGACTACACTAACGATGTGAGGCCCACTGAAATTGTCGCAGTTGTCTTTGATATCACGCTGCTTCGTAATTAATAACCCCCAATGGGCTGTGATTCACAGCAATTTATGAGTGGCATAGACAGGCACAGCTGAATAATAAAAAATAACAATTAGATATTTTTCTGCCCAGCAGTACAGTAATTGAAAAGTAACAAAGCAAAGTAGTTGCTAAGCAACACGCAAGAATCAGTGACAGCAGGCGTTATTAGTCAGTGCATCAATATTTAATTTACTAGATATTTTACACTTATTTTGCCACAGCTTCCACTGTGACTCAGCCCATCAAAACTGGAACTCAGTCAGAAATTGATCTGTGTTATAATATATTTTTCACAAGTGTTTGTTATTTCAGCCAATACAATCAACCCAGCTGGGGAGAATTTGAAGCACTGCAATGAAAATTTAATGGAATAAAAATAGCCTAATAATATAAGTGGACTCAAAGCTTTTTTAAGGGACTGAAAATATCCATCATTTCCTGTCTACTACTCATCTTGTGTGCAGGATTTTGTGCGTCACTACAGGCATTTCATGGAGCAGAACAGAGATTTTGACCAGAGGCTGGGAACTGTCCTCAATCTGGCTTTCCAGCACTCCAAAAACCTGAAGTCATCCTTTAAGGTATCACACTGCAAACAATCCCCTTAAACAATCCCATTCCTGTATTTAGTCACTTCCAGGTCGTGTGGGGACAGGGTGCTCATTAGTTTCGCTTTCTTAGTTTGTGTGCAAAAGGAGCAAGTGGAGAACATTAAGCATGTTGGCGTACTATAATCACATCAGTCTCAGCTGACAAACATTTTGGGCATTTAATGGGAAATTCTTGTCGGTGGCTTGGATTAAAGCGATATTCCACCCAAAAATGAAAATTCACTCAATATGTACCCACCCCTATGCCGATGTGAGGATGGGTGAAGATCTTCAGTTCACAAAACAATCCTGGAGTTTCAGCAGAAAACAGCGTTGCAGCCAAATCCGGTATAGTGGCAGTGAATGGTGACCATGGATAAAATGTAAAAAAAAGAAGAACACAAAACAAACACAAAATGTCTCCATCCTGCTCGTATGGTGTAATCCAAGTGTCAGTGAGCTGCGACATTCAAATTTGAACCCAAAAGACGCCATTTACGCCATGTTTTTAGCCGAAATGTCAACTGTAGCCTCTCAGACTCGAGCCAGATGCACAAGAGATTTCTCAATGTTTTCACACGTGCATCCATTAAGAGATATACGAAGTCTCGCGATAGATCAACGCCATGTTTACATGCTACCTGGGAGGCTACAGTTGACATTTCGGCTAAAAACATGGTGTAAATGGCTTTCTGCTGAAACTCCAGGACTGTTTTGTGAACTGAAGATCTTCACCCATCCTCACATCGGCATAGGGGTGAGTACATATTGAGTGGATTTTCATTTTTGGGTGGAATATCGCTTTAAAAGACAGAATCAGAAGTAAATTTGAACTATATTTTTCTTACTACCTTAATGTCTAAAATGTACACCGTGCATTGCATTTGTTGTGTCCCATCTAGTTGTTAAAGATTTTCAGCGCCTTGCTTGAGAGACCCAGGATCCACCAGCTGTTCTCTCCGAATTACAACGTCTTACTGGCCATGTTCAACCAGGAAATAGACCACTGTCAGTTTACAGTTGACCAACACAGAGAAGGGGTAAGAGAGGATGAACAGAAATAAATACTCTCAATGAATTTGAATATTGACACAGTTACTTTAGAATGTATAAAAATGCAGTCATATAATCAGACTGCAGCCATTTATCACACTAGCTTATGTGATAACAGGTAAGTGTATAAGAGTTTAATGTGATACATGATATAACTCACACACTTAGTTAAACGTTTGCCACAAATGTATAAATGTATTAACTTATCTCCTCGGCCACATTAATTCAGCCTGTGTGTTTCAGCTGCAGACAGGCTGTGCTGTCCTCGGGAAAAATATGCCGTTGGTGGCGGGCAACCTGAAATGGTCACAGGAGCTTCGTAATCGCATCCTCAACAACAGGAGCAACCTCTGCCAGCTGGCCCACATGTACGGACCAACCGTACTCATCACACACAGACACAATTATCTCATGTAACAACTGTCAGCCAGCAGATCTGATTTCACTATAATATGGATTTAATAAAAAACAAATAATACTCATAAGACTCTAATAATTTAGAACAGTCAACAGTTGTTTTTAATGCATTTCTGTTTTCTAATAGCGTCTGGTTTGAAATGGAAACATAATATCTGTTTTGGTTAAGAAGAGTTCATCAGTATTTCAAAAGGGTTGTTTAGAATAATTACTTGCAAGTAAAGGTTTTACATCGGCTCATAACTGTAATAGTGTCCTTTAGAGCAGTCAGGCTCATGATGGACAGTTTTTTGAGTGTCAAAATTGTTGCAGCTGAAACAGAGATGTTGTTTGTTTTTATTCCTTGTATTTTTCCTCCCTAATCAAAACCTGACACCTGTGTAACAAACAATGCAAAGCGACCATCATCAGTTCATAATTCTATCATACACACTGCAAGAATACAGTTTACTTGTCAAACATGTACAGGATACAGATTACATTCATATTTTACTCTTTATTGTCATTTTCCTTTGACCTTTTTTCTCTCCCTCCTCCAGGCCTCTCGGGTGTGCTGAAGCAGACGATGTCCTCCGAAATTGTGAGCGCATTCTTGAAGTTCTGGATCAGCATGACGAAGAGCTGTTCACAGAGTGGACCGAGGGACTGGAGGGAATCTGTCAAACACGTCTGAATGACCCGCTGCTCACACTGGACGCTGACACTGGCCTGTTCCAGGTCAACTTCAGTCCCGCAGTAAGCACAGAGAAGATGTCATCAACAAGAAACACATATTTTTGATCAGAGTTCAAGCAATTTTGTGTGTTTTATCTACACACACACACAAAAACATCAGATAAAGGATGTTGTGAACTATAGTGGAAAATTTATGATAGACATTTGATTATACAAATCATTTTATGATAAAACTAAGGGTGAGTTTACAGCACAAATAAGAGGTTACATCATTTAAATATATAAAAATAAATCCTTCTGTTGCAACATATCACTGATTACTACAATACAATATTGATGTAGCCTGTACTAAAGTCCTGAAAGGTTTTACATTTGCTTCATTTTCTTTTCTCAGCATGCAGTATCTGCTGTGTCTTAAATCACCAGAAGAAACAACAGCGGACTGTTTTGAATTGAAGAAACTATTTGCATTAGAATCAATAACCACAGTACGTGAACATCACAAAATATAATCAACATGAACTCAAAGAAACAAGACAAAGTCTCAGAAAAGTGCAGCAGCAATGCGTATGTATAAACAGCAATGTAAAAATAATCCACGGGTGAACAACCTACCTTTTACTGTATATAAATGTAATATTGTTTTTTGTGAGTAGCAAACGGAGCTACAAATTAATCTCATAAAACCCTGTGTTGTATAATGATGAATAAATTTGCCTTGTTCCATGACCTTGAACAGTGGTTGGCACTCTTATAGCTGACATCCAATTATTCATATCTCTTAATGAGATATCTACTTGAAGATGCAGTTCGTGTCTATTCACATTTCTTTTTCTGTCAAGGTAAAAAGAAATGAAACGATGAACTATAACTTCGGATTCATCAAACTGTTTGTTACATTACATTTCCTCCTCTCATCGTCTCTCCTCAGCTGACTTCAGTTCTGAGGGAGGTGAAGTATCTGGGCATTTTGAAGAACCAAAACATTCCTAAAGCAGCTCTTCATCTCTACTCCAAACGGGAGAAACTCTACATGGTGGGTAACTAAGTGTTTAGTGTTACACTGAATATAATGCCAGAGAGCTGTTTTTGCGGGTTATGTGTCTGTAAATGTTTTTTTAACTTGTGAAGTATGGGGAAAAAATTATCAGAGTTAAAGTGTTAACCCTGTATTGTATCCTGTAGTACACACAGACACTGACTCTGGTGACTCAGTGGTACAACCAGCTCCACAGTACCATCCTGGCTGTAGAGCTGGGATTGGTGAAAGATGAGATGGACGGGACGAAACGACAGCTGGATCCGGCTCTACGGGAGCTGACGTGGGCTCAGGACGACCTGTGGGACTACATTCAGAGCACACGAGACCTGGTCAAGGTACAAAGTGCTTCTTGTGGATTTTAAGAAAATCTTTTGACTGCATTGTCACCAAACAAAAAGGGCAACATAATGATAGCGAGTCAATCTTTTCAGTACTTGTGTTTACATTGTTTTGCAGCATATTCAAACCATTCTGCAAGAGTATATTAAAAGAAACAATCATGTCTCAGATGCATTTTTAAATACTTTTTATTTAAAGACTAATTTTTTTGATAAAATACTTTTATAAAAGAAAAGAAAAGAAAACAGGAAAAACAGAGAACACAGTGTGGGGACACACCAGCTTAAGTAATTATGATATATCATGTCGGATGTCCATTATTGTCCAAAAGAAATCACAGGAAGATAGCATCCTCTTCTGATTTCTGTGACTGTTTAACAGCTGGTTGAGGCGTACAGGTTCAGGTGTGTACTTTATTCTTTATTATCACTATTTTACTAACAATAAACAGTCTTATACACTGAGCTTTTTACACCAAGATACAGGACTTTAATTCTATCCTTGAAATTTTATATCCAAAAATCTTTCCTAGAGATAAACATTTTTCCCCCAAATATTTCAATTTTTGGACGTATCCAAAAGACGTGGGAGTGATTGGCATCCATATGCCCACACTGTCTCCAGGGACTGCGACAGTTTACTTTTAATGTGGGTTTTGATGTAGAAACCGATCAAACATATCCAACAAAAATCTTTCCACTTCTTTGAGTGTTTGGAAGCGTGCTGTGTTCTCCACTTTGAATGCCAATCCTCCTGTGTCTCGTTCTTCCTCCCATTTTACTTTAATAAATTCAATATTATTCCCTTTCTACTTCTGAAAATGTCTCAGCTGCATATTATGCCTAGGATTTAAAAAGTTAGTAAAAGTTATGATTTATTTTAGTTTGTTCAATAGCAATATCAAAAGCTGCTGTGAAACCGTTGCCTGCCAATGTAGCATGAAACCTGGCGTTCTCCTCGTGTAGTCTGAGCCAGCTTCCCTCAATTATAGCAAATACTCCTGAAACAAAAACAAAACACGCAGCTGTCAACCAAAGGGGATATAATGACTGGTTGTAATAGTTTCTCTCTTTTGCTATTGCCAGAGCATTTCTAGTCGAGTCCAAAAGAGTAAAGCTAACGTGGAGGCCATCCAGGCCCTTATGGCTAAATTCAGCCACCGTGCCTTCATCACCAGAAAGAGCCGTGCTTCTACTCTCCTCGACTTCTCGGACATTGAAGAGAGTGTCTCCAAACAGCACTCTCTCATCAGCAGTACGGGAGAGCAAATACACAAACTGCTGCAGGTATATTTACCCACCTTACTCTTGAAGCTGGTGAAGAGGACATGTATTACCTTTTATGATATGATAGATACGATCCTTTTCTTTCTTAACTCACACTAACGCATCGCTTGTCCGCTGTGCTGCAGGAGAACCAGTCTCTGCTCGGTGTTACAGACCTGGACAGCAGTGAGTGGCGAGCCTACACGGACTACGTGGATCGCATGATCCTGACAGGCTTCTCCAGCGCGGTACGCTGCTCTCTGCAGTACCTCATGGACAACACGGATGCGAACCAGCGCATTACACCACTGTTTGAGGTCCAGCTGGTGCTCAACAGCAATGAGATGACCTTCGACCCCCCGCTGGACTTCAGCCACAGCGGTAACTTCTATGATATTGTGGATAAAATGGTGGCCAACATCACCAGCATGGCGTCCTTCATTCCTAGAGTGGCGAAGCATAAACAGCTGGATAACTATCAGGTGCTGTAAAGATTAAATTATGTTTATACACAGTGTGCAAACATACACCTTTACAGAAATACATTTACACATACACACACCCTTCTCTCATGCCATTTTGTTTCTTTGTCTTGTAGTGTGACATAAATAAAATGGAGGATTTGTCAGAGATGTGCCATGTCATACGCTCACGTGCACGTGCAGCTATTGCTAAGGTAAGATTTGTTTTCTGTCCACACATACCGTAGAGGCTCATTCATAATGCTGACGGTTTGTGTTGATTTTCAGGTCAGAGAATATCAGGGATCATTTGCCAGCTACCGCTACCTCTGGACTGATGACAGGTCAGAAGTCTGCGAAATGCATGGCTCTCATTTTTTTTTCACATTTTTTCAAATTGCTTTATCACTGAAATCCACAAACACAGGTTGTGCAGAATGTTCTCACCTCTCATCATCATCATTTTCAGTGAAATTAACAAAGATATTTGCTAAAGGAAAGAATTTAAAAGTACGTTTTAAGCAAAAAAGCTTTTTTCCTCATCTTTCACAGGTCTGAATTCATGAGGCAGTTTCTGCTGTATGGACATGTCCTCAGTACAGAAGAAGCCGAGCTGTATGCTGACTATGAATTGAAAAAGAACCCACCAACCCTGGACAACTTCAAAGAACAGGTGTGTCTTACATTTGTAGTTCAAACAGTCTTTAAACTAAATTCACTTGAGCTTGCACACATTATATACCCATGTAGAAGTACTGACACTGGTATGGTAAAAGTACTGATTCAACATCTTCACGCCCTGTGAAGAAAAAAAGCTAACTGCAAAGCTTACTGACCCTTTGAGGTCTCCATGTTAGAGTCTCTGTCTTGTCTGTTCTGTGTTGTTAGGACTTTCATGTTGTTTTTTGTTTTGTTACATCTGTCATGCATGAAATGCACTGATGGATACACCAAGGAATCGTCATCTCTATCTGTTAATGTCCTGTTCATTGGAGTTGAAATCTTTCTTGAAATTGTTCTTGATGTTTGGATTTTCCCTCAAATTTCCCCTCAAGTCAGCTAAAATAACAAGCCTGTCGTGAAAATGTAAAGAGTAGAAAGTGTAGACATTTGTGTTAAAATGTAGGGATTAAAAATACTGTGTCACTCTTCACTCCAGATCAACCTGTTTGAGGCTCTGTATGTGCGGGTGAGCAAGATGGAGGACAGGAGGGTGTTTTGTGGCTGGTTACAGCTAGATATCAGACCCTTCAAGCACACACTGATGAATGTCATCAAGAGATGGAGCTGGATGTTCAAAGAACACCTCCTCAACCACGTGAACCAGAGGTCAGACACACACATGCACCAGCACTGACACACACAATTATATTTTTATCACTCCAACTTGTGTTCGTTTAGAAACATTGTAAATGAACTCTACTGGTGTAATTTTTTAAATTTAATATCATCATTCATTCGACTTTTTCCCGTGCCACTTATCTCTGCTCTGAAACCTTACATCATCCTCCTTCCTCTTTATTCTGCAGCGTGAGAGAATTATCATCTTTTGTCCAGGATACGGCCCACGGTCTTTCAAACAAGGTTGCAGATGGCGACTATGCAGGCCTTGTGGACATCATGGGACACCTCATGGCCATACGAGACAGACAAATCAGCAATGAACAGCACTTCAAACCTCTCAAGTCTACTGCTGAACTCCTCAAGACCTACGGACAGCAGCTGCCTGAGAGCGTCTACACACAGCTCGAAGTGCGTACCAACGCACAAGTGCACATATTACCAGATGTGTACATTTATCATTTGCATTACAGTCTTCACTTTATCACTACAAAATACAGGAGCTGCCAGAGAAGTGGAAGAGTCTGAGGAAAATTGCATTCACAGTTAAACATGAAGTGGCACCGCTGCAATCAAATGAAGTTTCAGTTATACGCAGGAAGTGTGTCCGGTTTGAGGTGAGGCTGTGTGTGAGCGGGGTAGGATGTCAGTGTCACAACCCCTTACAAAGAGCTCAATATCTGACATATAAACCTTCTCACTTTCTGTCCTGCATTATATATGACTGCCACCACACCCCCCTCGGTGCGCACAGTTATAGATTGAAAGATGGAGGCAGATACGCACAGGAACTGCAGCTTTGAAAGAATCCTGAATGTGCAGCTTTCTTTTCACATTTTAGGTGAAGCAGCATGAGTTCAGAGAGCAGTTTCGTACTGAACAGATCTTTAAGATCAGTGTGGAGGAGCCATATAAACTAATTGATAAGGTGAGCACTACTACGTTATACTTTATTACCTATTTGAAATGACAAGTTTAAGAGTCATTCTCTGCAAAGTAGCCCGTTACAGTGAGTGAGTTTTTAAAATGTCTCTGTCTTCAGTCTAATCGAGCAGTGGCAGTGATGGAGACAGAAATGAAGAAGCTGCAGGACACAGCTGATCTGTTTGAGGTCAGTTTCCCAGACTACAAGCAACTGCGCCAGTGCCGCTCTGACATCATACTGGTCAAAGCAGTCTGGGACATGGTCATCTTTGTGAAGGTAAACGCACAAAACATTTCGAGCATCACAGATAAACCAGTAAAAGGAGGCAGTTTCCACACTGTAAGCACACCACAAGCTGTGAATTCCAAACAATGCCTACAGATGATCAGATCAGGCCTGTTCAGTTGGCAGCCTGCGGGCCAAATTTAGCCCTTTAACGACCTCAATCCAGCCATTTTATCAAACATGAATATGGGAAAAAAAGTACATTGTTGTGATATTATTTAAAAAATCTGCTGACATTCTAAGTTCATGGATGTTTACATTGTTTATTAGAAGATCATCATGCTATTAGTAGACTGATTAGTCCAGTCATTGGATATGTCTGTAAGATGTGTCACTTATTATCTTAAAAAAGTTTTAATTCAGGCTGTTTAAGGCAAAGAGCATTTAGTCACATTAAATGAAAAAATATGTTAATTGCAACATCGTGTTTATGAAAACAGCAATTTACTTCTAATCTAGGATTATAAAGCAAAGCTGCTTTGTTTTTGTTTTTTCTGTACTTTTGTGCATCGTGTTTCTTTTCAAATTGTGAAAATTAAACATTGAAACATTACAGGTCAGACATAGGAAATTTAACCGTCCAGTCTCTTGGCACTTTACTTTTTTTCTGTCCCTTCTACAGAATAATTGAATAGGCCTGCTTTAGACCGCAGGGAGAAATAGATTTTCCTCTGTAAAATTCATTATAGGATCGCAGATTAAATGTTTCCATTCTCCTCCCTGTGCCAGACCAGCATAGAGGATTGGACCAAGACTCCATGGAAAGAGATCAACGTTGAACAGATGGACATGGAGCTCAGACGATTCGCCAAAGTATGACAAGCTTCCAGGGACAATCATTATAATCTTTAATTATTGCTGGGGTTGAGAAAAAGAGTATCTTATCTCGCTCTGTTGCACATTAAAGGAGATGAAAATGCTGGATAAGGAGGTGCGGGTGTGGGACGTCTACATGGGTCTGGAGTCCACAGTGAAGAACCTGTTGACCTCTCTGAGAGCTGTCAACGAGCTGCAAAACTCTGCTGTCAGAGAAAGACATTGGCAACAGCTTATGAACACCACTGGGGTACGAGACTGTCTCTGCTACTACCTCACAGTGTCTCATATCATCTGATTCAATAATGTTCAGTGATCATGTTCTGCACTGTATACTTGCCACTCTATTGAGTTTAGCTCTGTTCTTCTTTAAGCTAGTTTTCATGTTTTCTACCTTCATCCAACTGTCCTGTCAGCTCATGTCCAGGCCTGCAATGACCAGCACAGTTCAGTGAACCCAATTATCCTGATCTGAAACCCGATCGCGCTCATGGTTGTCGTGTATTACTTTGGCCTTCAGGTCAGGTTTGTGATGGGGGAGGGCACCACCCTGGGGGACCTTTTGGAATTGCAGCTTCACCGTGTGGAGGATGAGGTCAAAAACATCGTGGACAAGGCAGTGAAAGAAATGGCCATAGAGAAAGTAAGCATCATAGACACCAAACTGTCCTGTATGTCAATGAAGTAGTTCTATGGGTCAATATTTAAGGAAGGACCAAACATAACAGATCATTCCTTTTTGGGATTGCCATAAAATCTTAAATAATGCTAAATCTGGAGACAAATACTGTCTCAAACCCTTTAACTATAAGTGTTAACTTCTACCATACTCTTAGAAAGAAATCCACAAATAATTATGAAGCAGACTCACAAAGGACAATAAAGATGAAATCTAGAATAGTTATGTAAAATGAGATGCATAACTTATTTAGCAACATCCTATCCTACTGCACAATTTATGTTTTTCCTCATCTTCAAATGGTGGATATCTCAAGAAACATCTCCTACATTTATTCAGGTTTTGGCCGAGATAACCCAGACATGGAGTGTCATGTCGTTGTCATATGAGACTCATACCAGCACGGGAACCCCGCTGCTCAAATCAGATGAGAATCTAATAGAAACACTGGAGGACAACCAGGTGAGTGTGCTAACTATGCTGATTCTCCCAAGCACGCGGTATCCAGTTTATTTAAGTAGCTTAATGCTGAATCCTGTTTGGTATAGAATATCAGGCTCAGGGTTTAGTTATTACTGCTTTAATCCTCTATGCTGTGCAATCTCACTGTCTTGTATAGTCGTATGAGGTACTTCAATAGTCAGTGTATTAGCTACAGTAGATGGTGGTACTGGTACTGGTACTCATCATGTAAAGCCCCTCCTTTTATTCGTCTCCAGGTGCAGCTGCAGAACATCCTGATGAGTAAGTACGTGGAGTATTTCCAGGCGGAGGTGAGCGGATGGCAGAGGAAGCTGATGGTGGCTGACCTGGTCATCTCCTCCTGGATGTCTGTCCAGAGGACCTGGGCCCACCTCAACAGCATCTTCACCAACAGCCACGACATCCGCTGCCAGCTGGCCAATGATGCCGAGCGCTTCCAGGGAATTCACACTGACTTCCAGGTAAAACATACAAGCATCCGTCTCATGATATGTTGTGTTAGGTTATGTTTCCTTTTCTTTTTTCTCTTACTTTACACCCTCTTTTCTCACTTAGAGCTTGATGACTGAGGTGGTGAAGAACAGTAACGTTGTAGAGGTGACCAACCAGCCAGGCTTCCTGGAGAATCTGG
>JAJHUR010079830.1:0-14919 GCA_027495735.1 Lutjanus campechanus | reverse complement strand
CTGCACAATTTATGTTTTTCCTCATCTTCAAATGGTGGATATCTCAAGAAACATCTCCTACATTTATTCAGGTTTTGGCCGAGATAACCCAGACATGGAGTGTCATGTCGTTGTCATATGAGACTCATACCAGCACGGGAACCCCGCTGCTCAAATCAGATGAGAATCTAATAGAAACACTGGAGGACAACCAGGTGAGCGTGATAACTGTGCTGATTCTCCCAAGCACGCGGTATCCAGTTTATTTAAGTAGCTTAATGCTGAATCCTGTTTGGTATAGAATATCAGGCTCAGGGTTTAGTTATTACTGCTTTAATCCTCTATGCTGTGCAATCTCACTGTCTTGTATAGTCGTATGAGGTACTAGTCAGTGTATTAGCTACAGTAGATGGTGGTACTGGTGCTCCATCTGCTTCTGCAAACTGGGGCAGGCCAACCACCATGTTCTGTAGGTGATACATTGACAAGGGATAAATACCTCATACAACAGCACTTCAGAAAATCCAAACTATCTCTTTAAGGAGGTAACTAACGAGAAGAGCTTGCTGAATTGATATTAATGAATGTATTTATCTGAACATGCATTTAAGAGGTTTCTCAGGTCATCATGTAAAGCTCCTCCTTTTATTCGTCTCCAGGTGCAGCTGCAGAACATCCTGATGAGTAAGTACGTGGAGTATTTCCAGGCGGAGGTGAGCGGATGGCAGAGGAAGCTGATGGTGGCTGACCTGGTCATCTCCTCCTGGATGTCTGTCCAGAGGACCTGGGCCCACCTCAACAGCATCTTCACCAACAGCCACGACATCCGCTGCCAGCTGGCCAATGATGCCGAGCGCTTCCAGGGAATTCACACTGACTTCCAGGTAAAACATACAAGCATCCGTCTCATGATATGTTGTGTTAGGTTGTGTTTCCTTTCCTTTTTTCTCTTACTTTACACCCTCTTCTCTCACTTAGAGCTTGATGACTGAGGTGGTGAAGAACAGTAACGTTGTAGAGGTGACCAACCAGCCAGGCTTCCTGGAGAATCTGGAGACGTTGCAGCAGAGGCTGTCTGTGTGCGAGAAGGCCCTGGCTGAGTATCTGGAGACCAAGAGACTCACATTCCCCAGATTTTACTTTGTTTCTGCCTCTGACCTGCTGGAGATTGTCTCCAAGGGAACGCAGCCCAAACAGGTCAGCGATATAAAATATGAAGAGATAGTCAGCACATTGTGGTTATCAGTTCAATATATTCTTCAAACCGTGTCTCAGCTTTATGGAGCAGAGAATCTTAATAAAGATAAGAATGAAAGACAAACTGGAAATTTGACATTGATTTATTGTTATCTAATGTACGTTTTTTTTCATTTTCTGAAGTTCCAGTCGAGAGATTACGGTCTGTAAACAACATAACCTTTAAAATAGAAATGGAACCGTAATCCGTGTGTGTGCGTGCGTGCGTGTTTTCCAGGTGACCAGACACTTGCTGAAGCTGTTTGACAACATAGCAGATCTTCGCTTCAAGGACTCAGACAGAAGTGGAAGAGGGGAAGAGGATGGGGAGGCAGTTGCTATAGGGATGTACAGCCGAGAGGGAGAATATGTTCCATTCTCTGAGCCATGTGTCTGTGAAGGACAGGTATTGAAAAAGTAAATTTGATTTCTGTGTGCAGGTAAAAAGTACAGTTACTCTCAATTATTGCTCTATCCATTTGTCACACGAATGACAGCAATACTGTATGTATCAAATTGTACGTGTATACAGTTGCAGTGTGCAATTATTGTCATGCCCATTATCCAGCTATATATTGTACAGAACGTTCTGAGAACATCCCTGCTGGTGTAAAGGACATCACCTTGTAATGTTCCCATAATGTTCCCAGACATTCACAGTGTGGATGTAGAATGCAGTTAGATGCAGTCCTGAACGAAACGTCCCCTTGTGACCAACGGGGAATGTTAATGTCCCAAATGTCCTCTTTGTAATTGTTGCAGTGTGACCATAAAATAACCAAAAAGGAACGTCCCCCCCCGAAGTCATGTAAGAAACTGTTATTATATGACCGAATTAGACTCATATGAAAATGTTCTGTTCAGGTCTTCAAAGAAACTCTCTCATATGACCAACTGGGGACCATTTAGTAGTGTTCTCTTAAAGGAGCGATATGTAACAATTGATCAACCAAAGTTAGTACTGCAGTCTAAATAGCAAGTTGGAGCCACAGACGGCATGTCAGATAGGTTGAAATCCTATTTGGTATATGATCTGTGGTTGAAGCAAGTTGTGTTGGCAGGCAACAGGAATGTTCAAGGAGTGAAATGAGAAAGCAAACACAGTCAGGTTTGAAACATTCATCACCTCAAAGAACTTTTAGGGAACGTAATGCAAGGTCCCCGAAACTTCCAATCCTACATGGGCGTATGGGACGAAACTCTGTGTTTATTTTTTATGTATTTTGTGTCTTGTTTCAGGCAGAGTGTTGGTTGAGTGCCTTAGAGAGCACCATGCGCTGTACGGTTCGAAAGGAGATCCAGGAGGCCGTGGCTGCCTATGAGGACAAACCACGAGACCAGTGGCTGTTTGACTACCCTGCACAGGTCTGATCATGTACAGTCACGTGCAGTTCTACATGTACAATTACCACTTTAAAGCAGCTACATGGAACAGATTTGGTAGTAATTTTGTTGGCAAAGGTAAAATTATCAACATTCCCAATTCATGTCATGTCTTCACAATAATAAGCTAACATCAAAATATAGTTCAGTAGCAAGGCCAACATAAAATGTTACATTATAAGCCAATTGTTTTATAGTAATGCCCAAAGTGTCCTCTACCTCCATGGACTGTACACAGTCACACATGTCTTGCAAAATATTTCATAAACTGTATTTCATATACTTCTCTTCCTGCCCCAGGATCACACCAATGGTCTCGTTTGCTTATGTTGGTTAGATATAGGCATCATCATCATTAAGGTTTGGCTGTTTCATAACCTGTTAAAACTCCTTGTAGTGTGTTTAACTTTGTTATACTTTGTCTGCCTCTATTTTCTTTCCATTTACAGGTTGGGTTGACTGGTAGTCAGGTCTGGTGGGCCACAGATGTGGGCATTGCCTTCGAGAGGGTGGAGGAGGGATTTGAAACAGCTCTCAAAGACTATAATAGAAAACAGGTTAGTGCCATAAATCCAGAGTAAGATATCGTTAGGATGGTGGGTGGTTAGTTTGTTTAGTGACGTTGAATTCTGGTTTTCTAGATCACACAGCTGAACTCACTGATCCACATGCTGCTTGGAGATTTAACCCCCGGAGACAGACAGAAAATCATGACCGTCTGCACTATCGATGTCCACGCTCGAGACGTGGTCGCCAGTCTCATAAGTCAGAAGGTGAGTCAGACGTACTGTACATGTGTTGAATGAGGCATTACACAAGCAAGAGGGCCCTTCTGTCAGTGTTAATGTATTTGTCTCTTAAGGTGACGACAGGTCAGGCCTTTGCGTGGCTGTCCCAGTTACGCCATCGCTGGGAGGATGAAACCAGACACTGTTACGTTAATATCTGTGACGCTCAGTTCCAGTTCAGCTATGAATACCTGGGAAACACCAACAGGCTGGTCATCACTCCACTCACTGACAGGTACACATGCACATAGTGCTGTATGCTATGTCACTACACGTTGTTCACATTGTTGAAGATGTGTTCTTCAAAGAGAGAAGTGGTGTGTGACCCATTTGGACAGGGTGAGGAAAAACCAAAAAAATCCCATAAGTACTTATCAGTGCTCCATTCAAGCTGTGTAGTGGTTGAAAGGAGGTAACTCCCACGCAAGCAGGTGTAAATTTAAGTATAAAGAAGGAAACAAGCGTGTTTTGTCAATCTCCTACGATAAAATGAGGGCAAAAAATACAAGCGTTGAAGTCTCATCACATTGCATATGACTTGCATACTTGTGTTTTATACCACATTATAACAAATACACAGGCCCATTGAGTCCAAATTATTTCTTTGCTTACAAATGTTTTTTTTTTTTTAAAGATGTTATATTTCGATTTTGCCTCTGCTAGATGTTATATAACCCTGACCCAGTCCCTTCATCTGACTATGAGTGGTGCTCCCTCCGGCCCTGCTGGCACTGGTAAGACAGAGACCACCAAAGACCTTGGACGCTCCCTGGGCATCATGGTTTATGTGTTCAACTGCTCAGAACAGATGGACTACAAGGTAGCACAGATTCTCCAGACGGTCTCTTTAGTCTCCGTTATGTCATATTTACTCCATTCATATTGTGATTAATGTTCATTCCACCCTTCAACTTTCTCTCTGTGTCTCCATCACATTTCTTCAGTCCATAGGCAACATTTATAAGGGTCTGGCTCAGACAGGGGTGTGGGGATGCTTTGATGAGTTCAACAGGATTTTAGTGGAAGTGCTGTCTGTGGTGGCTGTACAAGTCAAGACTATACAGGATGCTGTACGCAACAAGAAACAAAGGTAGATGTGGAAATAATGACATGCATCATGAGCTATTCAAATATTTATTCATGAATTTGTCTGCTAATCCAGTCTGAGATTTCTCTGCGGACCTCATTAGCTATCTGTTATTGGTACTGTGTGTGTGTAGGTTTCATTTCCTCGGAGAGGAGATTGAGCTAAAGCCAACCGTGGGGATATTCATCACTCTGAACCCGGGTTATGCTGGGAGGGCCGAGCTCCCAGAGAACCTCAAGGCTCTATTCAGGTGTGGTATAAACAGAGAAGAAGAGGAGATTTTATGTGCAAGAGTTAACAGATGTCAAAGATGATTTATTAACAGCTGGTTTGCTAACCGTTCAGGCCCTGTGCCATGGTGATCCCGGACTTTGAGCTCATCTGTGAGATCATGTTGGTGGCAGAAGGCTTCATAGATGCTCGTCTGCTGGCACGCAAGTTCATCAGCCTCTACACCCTTTGTAAGGAGCTGCTGTCTAAACAGGTACATAAAAACTCTTTCTGCATCATATAAAAAAACACTGAACATGCTGTAACTATTCCTTGTGCTGTTTCATGGTAAACACATACTATTTAGAAAGTTATTATGAATGCTAAAGGAATGAAAAGCTGACAACAATCGGGGGAAATGCTTTACATATTTATTAATGCAAACACAGTTCCAAACACTGAACTGACTTCTGAGTCTCAGTTTTATGGAAATGCAACAAATGGTGCAAGTAGGGCAGCTGCATTTAAATGTGTCCTGCTCATTAATCAGGTAATGGGCTGGGTCTTATTCCACTTCACACAACTCTTTTAGCATAGAGATGAGAACCAGTTTCTGTTGAGAACTGAACTGACTCATTGAAATCCTATGCCTCCAAGCTAATCAATTCTTTTATCGATGCCAGCGTGTTTTTCCGATGGCAGTGCATTGCAAATCATTGGCATCAAACTCATGTGTCTACATTGGTGGAAACTTTCAGGAGGAGTCATAGCGGAGAGCCTGGATCTTTAACAGGGACCTAGGGGTCCCCAGAGTTACTTCAGGGGGGCACCAAATCATTGTTTAATAAGCTGTTTTTTGTTTTGTTTTGTTTTGTTTTTCAAAAATTATAGAGGCTAAATATCCCATGTTATAATAACAATAGTTCCATGCAGGCAGTCTTAGAAGACATTTTTTATTGAATAAGAAAAACTAAATTAAAATAAATTCAGTACAAATATTTGCTCATTTCATCCATTTTAATGATGACAGACAGACAGTGGAGGTTTTGAACACCTGAGTCACATGCATGCTTTTTATTCGACTCTGTTTTGACACTGTGTTCAGATTCAGACATACAACAGTTATGTTGACAGTGAAAAACTGGGTAGGCAAATTTTTTCTTCACACAGGAAATTGATCAGGACTCAATAAATTCCTATTCTGTGCTGTAAGACAAAAACACTTCCTTTAATTCCCTTTATGTGTTAGGATCATTACGATTGGGGATTGAGGGCTATAAAATCAGTCCTGGTTGTGGCGGGGTCTCTGAAGAGAGAGGACCGGAGCAGACCTGAGGAACAGGTACGTATCAATCTTTTGTCACTGGTAGAAGCTGCCATTCACACTGCAGCATCACACATATGATTAATAAGTGTGTTTGCATTATGACATCCAAACTGTCACTTCCTATCCAGGTGCTGATGCGGGCGCTGAGGGACTTCAACCTGCCGAAGATAGTGACCAGCGACGTGCCGATATTCCTTGGGCTGATCAGTGACCTGTTTCCTCAGCTGGACGTGCCGAGGAAGAGAGACCCTGAGCTGGAGAACGCTGTTCGCCAGTCAGTCAGCGAACTGCGCCTGCAGCCTGAAGAGAACTTCATACTTAAGGTGTCTCATTTTAATTTTATGTTGAAATGGAAGTGCTCTTGTTCTCTGTGAAAAATTGAAATACCTGTTTTTAAGTCTCAGGACCAGGGGGTTTTAGCATAGTTTTTGTTGGGAAGAAAAGGAGGAAAAATGCTATTTTAGGACTGTAGGCCAATGTACATGGATATAATATATAATTAATGAATAAAACACAGATTATCATTGTGTTTACAGTTATTTATACTTGTTTATACTTAAAAATTATACTTTTGAAGTACAAGTTTTGACTTGGATATAATACTTTATTCCTTTGGTAACCAGGCGTGCCCAGATAAATGTGCTGCATCATTATCATTATCGGCTGATATTCAGTAAAAATATGCAATCTGGAGATTAATGCTCTTAAGTTGCCAATCACGAAAGCTGATCGATGATGCAAAAAACTTGAGCCTGTTCTCAGCTGAGCTGGTGTCATTGTCACAGGCTGACTAACCTAAAGGAGCACTTCACCCCCAAAATGATTTGTAAATCATTTACTCACCTGGAGTTTCCTTGAATTCTTGAATATTTGTTTTTGTCCTCATGTCAGTGCTTCCTTGTGAATGTAAAATAAATCCAAAACACACTATCCAGACTGGTTGAAGTTGATGGTGCTACTCTTTTTAAAGTAGCAAAACTATACCAAAACATCTGTTTAAAAACTCTTAATACAATTCGTACAGTAAGTATTCATATAAGTCGCATTATTTAGTCATATGATCAGAGCTTCCAGGAAAAAAAAAACTTGCTGATGAAACAATTTCTGGCAGAAAGCCCTGAATGTGAACTAGCACACACCTGTGCTTCACCGCTTCTGTGCATGCGTGTGTGGAGTGAAGTCACGTCTCCCACCTTGTTTACTCTGTACAGTCACACAGTATTTATAGACTATGTTACGTTGCCACCTGTTGGAGATCCTGATACACTACAAAGCAGCCAAACTGACATAATATGCAACACAGCTGCTCTGACCAAACAAAAACACTGAGTATCGACCGACATGGCAGATTACCGGCAAATGGGATCTGCAGCACAAAAACAGATCTCTTTATTGAGAACATGATTGAGGATTTTCATATTCTGCACTAGGTCTATGATTTGTTAATTGATTACTTTTAGTAGTTATGTGATCAGAAATCCAGTAAGATGTGTTTGTTGATGCTTGTGTGTCTACAGGTGACGCAGCTGGAGGAGCTGCTGGCTGTCAGGCACTCTGTGTTTGTAGTCGGTGGACCAGGAACTGGAAAGAGCCAGGTTAACTTCTGCATAACTACTGTATCCATTTATTTTCAGAGATACTTTTTATAACAGCCCTCATACTCAAAAACAAACATTTTCAGGTTGCAACCGTACTGTTAAGTCTGGGTGTTATTGTAGGTCTTTGTTTTATTACCACAAAGAAGTTGCATCAAACATCTTGTATGATCTTGCGTGAGTGATAATGATTTATTTGCTTTTGTGCACAGTGTGTCAAATATTTATGTTTATTCATCAGATCTTGAAGACTCTCCACAGAACCTACGCAAACATGAAAATGAAGCCCGTGTGGAGCGATATCAACCCTAAAGCAGTGACTACAGACGAGTTGTTTGGATACCTGCATCCTGCTACCAGGGAGTGGAAAGATGGTGAGGGGCTTGAGGATTATACGAGGAATTTAATAAGCTGTAAATGATGATCAAGGGAACCAGTGTTTTTTGGGCCAGAACCAGATTTTGGGTTGCTGTCAAGCAGAAGTTATGTTGGTGCCAAGTCTATAATTTATTCCCAAACCTCTTCTCAGAATTAATTAGAATTTATTAAAGTATTTTTTTTCTGATTCAGACTTAACTCTTGTTTGAATAGTCTTGTTGTGGAATATTTTGCTTTAGTACAATATTTATGATTGTATGTGAGGTTTTTTTACCTAGTGGCAAAGTGCAGGAACAGCCTAAAGAAAATATTATTGATATACCGCTGTATGTTCTACTCTTCACTGCAGGTCTGTTCTCTTCTACCATGAGGGAGCTGACCTCAGTGGGCCATGATGGACCCAAATGGATTGTTCTGGACGGGGATATTGACCCCATGTGGATTGAGTCACTCAACACAGTTATGGATGACAATAAGGTCAGGTTGTTCTCTGATATTGTCCTACATTTCCATACTTATGAAATGAAATCTTGATATGATGTTAATAATACACATGAATCATAATAATCATAATAACCAAGTCTGTTTTTAAGAAAGTGTGTCTAAACTCTTTGATTTCAGCTTCTCAAATGTGAATATTTTCTGGTTTCTTTGCTCTTTTATGACAGTAAACTTAACATCTTTGGGTTGTGGATGAAACAAGACATTTGAGGACATCAGCTCAGGCTTTTGGAAACAGTGACCAACATTTTTGACCATTTTATGAACCAAACAACTCATCGATTGATCGTGAAAATGATCGACAGATTAATCAGCAGTGAAAATAATTGTTAGTTGCAGCCCTAAAACAAATCCTGCGTCTCTTAAACATACTGTATGCTCTTGAAGCATAGCAGCTTCTCTTGTTTATTGTTCATCTGATTCCCTTTTCACTATTCATTAAGTATAATTGCACTTTTTGTAGCTTTTGTACAATTATGGTTACAGACTCTCTCTTCACCTCCTGACACTTGAATTTTAAGTCTAATTTATTTTGCCAAAAAGAGACCATAAAATCTATCTCTGTAGATATTACAATAATATCATTATCATGAATTCTTTCAATCGTTTAGTGGAAATATGATATTTGTGACAGCCCTACCTCTAATACTGGATTTTGTCCTTTATCCGAGGGTTTGTTTATCAGTCACTTCACATTTTGCTGCTGCTGTGTATATTTGAACAAATGCTTAAGCTCTACAAAACATTTTTTTTCCTCTCCTCTGTCCAGGTCCTGACTCTTGCCAGTAACGAGAGGATCAGTTTGTCCTCCTCCATGCGTCTCCTCTTTGAGATTTCTCATCTGAAGGCTGCCACTCCGGCCACTGTGTCCAGGGCAGGGATACTCTACGTCAACCCACAGGACCTTGGCTGGAGCTCGTACGACACGCGCACCCACACACACACAGGCACACATAAAATCATGGATTTTTAAATTGCACGTTGGTTAGCAGTGCTGTTTTACTGTATTCCCAGGTATGTGACTAGTTGGATAGACACCAGACAGGCCCAATCAGAGCGAGCCAACCTCACCATCCTGTTTGATAAGTACGTGCCGTACTGCCTGGAGCAAGTCCGCTGCAACCTGAAAACCATCACTCCCATACCAGAGAACAGCATGGTGCAGGTGAGAACTCATTACGTGTCCTGTGTCGTCTGTATTATCAAACCAGAATTTTTGTGTCGCATTCTTGCATGTTGAACCTGTTCATGTGTTTTGTCAGACACTGTGTTCCTTGTTGGACTGCCTGCTGACAGAAGAAAACACTCCTGCAGACTCTCCCCGGGAACTTTATGAGATCTACTTTGTTTTCGCCTGTGTCTGGGCCTTTGGAGGGGCCCTCTTCCAGGATCATGTATGTGGTGACTAAATGTCGTCTTGAAGAGCTCACTTCTTTAGACTGCTGTAATTTACATGTTAGATAATTAGACAATCTTAGATTACTACCAGTGAAAGCAGTAAAGTGTAAGTGAAAGTGTACCATTAAATGACTCAGTGCCAGTATGCAGTACCGGTAAGAGGGAATAGCAGCTGACTGCCAAAAACCTCATACAGCCACCTGTCATGATCACATTTCCAACATGAAAACACATCTGCTAACTGTAAACAACGGTTAGTTTTCTTATAAACTGCTTCTAAATTGTTCCAGTGTGTTTGTGCCCAGAACGCACCAGTGGGATTTTAATCCATGCTGGAGGGAACCCCGCTGCCTTTTCACAACTGTTCAGTTACTGCTGGCTTACGCCACTTTCAGCTGCTGCTGACTGTCTGATATTGAGACTGTGGGGTTTTGGCAGACAGTCATTTATATAGTGTGATTATTCATGATGTTCAGTTTGATCCCCACAGCACAGGCAGCAGGTCAAACATATGCAACTTTCATTGGTTTCTCTGTAAGTCTGGCATAATGATGGTGCAGGTGTGTGTCCTTACTTCCTAAACACACACACAGTGCCTGGGAGGGTGCATTTTATTTATTATTTCCATACTTTCACATTTTTTCTTTACCAAACTTTCATCAAAGTGTTTCGCTTTGATGGAAAAAGGGCTTATAAGTTATCTTCCTTTTTAATATGCATGCAAGAGACATTTTGACATATCATGGCACCGTCATCTCTTGTTTTATTTATGGGCCTAATGTACTGAAAATCCAGACAGAGATTTAAACTGTTGTCAATTAATTTAGCTCTAGTTTTCTCCTAATTTAAAACAAAGTTTTGTCAACGTTCACAAATTATTCTGTGGCATCTAAACCATTTAAATAAATCCTTTCTATTCATGATATTCTCTCTACATCATACAGGCATTAAAAAATTGAATGCGCGTGTTCAGGGACGCTTGAAGCAGGCAGCAGTAGGAGAACAATATCATGCAAATGTAAAAGCAAGATTATTTTGTTTTTTCTCAACTAGCTAAATGACTACCGTGCTGAATTCAGCCGCTGGTGGTCTAAGGAGATGAGAGCCGTGAAGTTTCCTTCCCAGGGCACCGTCTTTGACTATTACATCGACTCAGAGACTAAAAAGTTCACTCCCTGGAGCGAGAAGATGTTGCCATTTGAGCTGGAGCCTGATGTACCACTACAGGTTGTATACTAATAATTGTGTAGTTGTGTACAAACAACAGAATAATTATGGTGTTTATACTCATTATTTACCCCATTTTGGATAAGCCCTTTCACTCAGGTCATACAATGTGCGTTTCAGACTGTGTTGGTCCACACTCCAGAGACCATCTGCCTGACCTACTTCATGGACCTGCTGCTCCAGAGGGGCAAACCCATCATGTTAGTGGGCAACGCCGGAGTGGGAAAGACCATCCTGGTGTCTGATAAAGTGGCCAAGCTGAAGGAGGACTACATGGTGGCTAAAGTTCCCTTCAACTACTACACCACCTCGGCCATGCTGCAGCGTAAGAATCACAGGAATGAGAACAAATATTTTGACACGGTTTGGGGGCTAACTAAATTTAAATACAGATTCTACTCCTACTGATGGCACAGTAGGGGTTTTGCATGCACAATAGAATTTGAGAATCAGAATTTGGGATTGTTTTAAATATTACTAAACACATGGTGTGAATAGAGAATCAAAGCTACAAATAAAATTCTGACCCTGCCTGTATCACAGTGTATTGACATCTCAGTGTAATACCACAGTAGATTTTTTGAAGTGAGATTATATGAGGTACGTCTCGATAGTCTTTTACTGTATTACCTACAGTAGATGGCAGTCAGCAGGCCCCCTTTTACTGCCAAGCCTCACAATTTGGCGGTACGTCAACAGCGATCTACTGCAGATAATACACAGGGTATGGAAAGTACCTCCTACATCCCACTTCAAAAAATCTAAACTATTCCTTTATTATTGCTTAAATTACATAGCATTCATAGCACCACTTTCTTGTCATATGCAACAACTGTCTCATGCATTATTTGGACCTCAGGTGTCCTGGAGAAACCCCTCGAGAAAAAAGCTGGTCGTAAATTTGCTCCTCCTACCGCCAAGAGACTCATCTACTTCATAGACGACCTCAACATGCCCGAGGTGGACATTTATGGGACCGTTCAGCCACACACACTCATACGCCAGCACCTTGACTACAACCACTGGTGAGACAGAGACACAATGCACGCACAATAATCTAATTTTGCATAATTGTACAGTACAGTTACACGCCCGCGCCTGTATAAACACTTGTTCTGTGTAGTGAATATAGGTTATACTTAATTTAATGGTTAGATTGAATTTAAATAGAAACAAACATCTGTAGGTATGACAGACAACGGCTGGTGCTGAAGGAAATTCATAACTGCCAGTATATCACCTGTATGAACCCAACAGCTGGAAGCTTCTCTATCAACCCCAGACTGCAGGTATACACACACACATCACCATCACTCTCTCTACTACAATTACTTTACATAATTAACTCATGAAGCATTTTTACAAAGTAGTTTATCAAGGTGCAAATGAACAGAGAATGGATTTAATCAGCAGTAAAAGCAAGAAGCAATTACACATCCAAGAAATGATAAACAAGCCAAAAAAGAAAAAAAAAACAGAAGTGAAATTGAAGTGAGAATGTCCTCGGAAGCTGATAAGTAATGACAGCATGAGTCTAGTCAATAATTACATTTAGAGAGCAGTTTGACAGCTGCTTCCTATAGTGTTTTAATGGAAAGCCATTGTCACATCTCTCATTACTCCTTTCAGAGGCATTTCTCAGTGTTTGCAGTACATTTCCCCAGCGCCGATGCATTAGCGACCATCTTCTCCAGCATCCTGTCAGCTCACTTCCTTCAGGGAGGATTCAGCTACGGGGTCTCCCGCTCAGTCGGGACTCTCATACAGGTACATTCATAGGATCAGTGCAGCATTTGTCTATATTATAACCTAATGTCAGTCTTCTAATCAGTGCATATATCAGTCTATCAATTTATCAGATGTTCTGTCTGTAATAATGCCCATCTGTTTGTCTGTTCCAGTATCTATCATCTGTCTGAATATCTATCCATTTATCTCAATATCTATCCATCTTTTTGTTCTGCTTATCCAGGCAGCGATCTGTCTGCATCAAAAAATCAGTCAGAACTTCCTCCCGACAGCGATACGCTTCCACTACATCTTCAACCTACGAGACCTCTCTAATATTTTTCAGGTAACACACAGACTCAGTCAGTCAGATAAAAAATACAAACGGTCACACTTTATATTGAGGTGCCTGTAATAAGCATTAGTTAATAGGTAATAAGGCCCTTGTGAGATGCTTATTATCATTACTGTTTGTTTATAATAGCAATGCAAAGACATTTACTGACCTTTACTCACTTTTGTTGTTGTTGTATTAAGATTTCTACACACTATTATGCATTCATTTGCAGCTAACTATGCATTTTGGGGTTGCTGTATCTTAAGTGTGAAGTAACCTTCTTCAGCAGCCTTTAAACTGTTAACAAGTTGCTTGTAAGTGCTTAGAAATGTCTTCATAATCTAACAATAAACATGTTTATGATGCTGTTATTAACACTTATTACTCAAAACACATTTTAATATTAAAAGGCTTCTAATAAGGACCTTATTATGTATTAACTCGTGCTTATTTCAGGCACCTTAATATAAAGGTTTACCTACAAAACTGTATTATGTTAGACACTTGGACGAGTTATCTTTAATTATGAGTTAACAGAGGTCCATTATCTATAGTTTTCAGTGGAATAATAAGTGGTCGCTGAAATATTTAATATCCATTTTAGCTGTCAAGCCACATACAGTTTATCTGACTCTCTGCCTGTCAGTGAGAAACCTGTTTTGTGGGGATGGAGATATGTGTGTGTGTGACTGAATCATATGATTATTTGTTTGGTGTATCTTGGTGTGTAGGGTATCCTGTTTGCCCTGCCGGAGAGTATCCGTTACCCCATGGACCTGGTTCACCTGTGGCTGCATGAGAGCTCCAGGGTCTACTCCGACAAACTGATGGAAGAAAAAGATGTCGAACTCTTCAACAAAATCCTGCTGGACACCGGCAAGAGATACTTTGAGGTAAGAAATAGAGAATGTACAGTAACGTCCTTATCTTTAAATCTGTTTATACTAAAATACTAACTGGTCTGGTAAAAGTATTCATTTGTCTGGTCCTCTGTCCTTCTTTTGTCTGTTCAATTGAATTGATATTCAATTTTACATCATCAAATTAACTAAGCATTATGCTCTGTTACAGTAATGTCCTTAGTTTACATTTATATGGGCTAAAATGATATACACTGTATGATAATAATTACACTAAAATCAAGAAAAAACATAAAATGACAAAAAAAGTCAAAACAAATACCTATCAGAAATGTCTGCTACTTAATTGAACATTAATGCAACCTGGGTGGGCCGACGGGTTTGTTTGAATTTGGGTATATCTTGTTGTTTGTTTTTGCCATTTTTTGTGGAAAACAGAAATAATGGAAATACTGGACCTATAAATCTTGTACGCCATACTGTACACTTCCACTAAGTAAATATGTTATAAAAAATGTTTAAAAATGTACAACGTTGGGTGAAAAGTGTCCTTTTTTAATCAACTCAGCAGCTGCCTGTGGCAGAAACTGAAAATAATTGGTCTATTTCGAGCCATTACAGGGAAGTTAAACTGTGGCATGTTCTGTGTTTTCTTGCCTTTTTCATATCTCTGTTTGTGCCAATTTTCTCCAGGGAATAGATGAGTCCATCTTTATCCACCAGCCTTTGGTGTACTGTCATTTTGCCCAGGGAGTGGGAGAGCCGCGCTATCACCAGGTTCAACACATGCAAACACACACACACACACAGACACACACACACACAGACACACACACACACACACACACACACACACACACACACACACCCCTCTCTCATACCCTA
>JAJHUR010079826.1:8862-26661 GCA_027495735.1 Lutjanus campechanus | reverse complement strand
GCTTTAGAGAAGGAAATTTAAAATACAGGCATAATTGCACCAATGCACCATTCCTTGATTACACCATTTGCATCCCATCGCACTTTCCTTCCAAGATAATGAAAGGGAAGATAATATTCAGAAATCAAGTAAGTAAACAAAAAGAAACACCTAAGAAAGCTCAGCATATATTAATACATGACGTAAACTCACAGAAAGTTTAGAGTTCAGCAACCCTTCAGTTGTCATGCAGCACAAACCCACAACATTTTGGACCCTTTGGAGATCTAGTCACCATTCCCACATTGAGTTGTACTTTTTTTGTTTTTTGTTTCCCTCATTACATGACAATGTAACAAGACTAGGGCATAATGTTGTTTCTTGGTCTTGCTGCAGAGGAGCTTTCAGCCGAGTAATCACAGGCATTGTTTTTTGACTGGCACATTGGGTGCAGAATGCTATAAATGCTCACACCAGTGCAACCCTGATAACAGCTGAGGGACTTGTGATGAACAATAAAACGCTGCTCAAATAAAGTGTTTCTGCAAGTCAAACATATTTAACTCATGTCTTTATCAAAACAAGTTCAAATTGAAAAGTAAACACAGTCTGTCCCTCCTCTCCTATTAAAGGCAGCTTTACTAATAAAGTAATATGCTTAATTCAATAATTCATTCTGTGCTGCTACTTATATTGTTGGCAGTCACTTAGTCACCCGCCAGTTTGATGCTTGGTATGACTGAATCCCTGCTATTTAAAAAAAAAAGTCACATATTAGATTGACGAAACTGGTCACTTTTGCTTGGAACTCAATTGAACTGTGTTTTTTGAAGACACAGAACAGAGCTGTCTGTGCTTTGCCTGGCTGAGATCAATTGAGGTTCGGCGCCTGAACTGGCTACAGGGTATTGACAAAATAACGTGAACATACGTACGGTACAGGGCAATGCAGTACAGCAACCATGCAACAACCTTTGTGAATCTCTTTGTTGATACTGGATCAAAAGAAAAGACAAAATATACATTTCACAATATAATGCAATCCTGTGCAACTCCGCCACAAGGAACAGCCTGGAAAATGGCTACAGAGTTGAATCAACACCTCTCTGAGAAAGACTTAACGAAAACTGAAAATCTCAGTCTTCAAAAAAGCTGAATGATTATTGTACTGGATTGCATTGTACAGCTTTTGCTTTTATGGTGTCCATCCCCTGTAGCCTACAGCTGATGGTTAATATTATTTATGGAAGCAAATGCATTAAAAACACTCAATATTACACAATACATGGGATATTTAAAAAAAAATACATCACTGCTGCTTTATTAGTTTATACTCACAGACAGACCTTATCAGAGTAATAATGAAAAGAAAATAAGCTCTGATTAACTCTGATGAGGTTATTTGTTTGCACTCACTGTTTGTGTGTGATATTTTGTGTGTGTGTGTGTGTGTGTGTGTGTGTCATACTGGTTGAAAAAGTATTCAGAATGGAGAATATTGTGCTCCATTCCAAGTGAAAGTTCTGCATTAAGTAAAAGTACATAAAGTAGTAAGTATGCAGAATGACCTGAGGGAGAGTGGTTTTTTTTTTTTGGCCTATTATTACTGATTATTATTACTGATTCATACGAGCAGAATTTTTGAGTTATACAGTAGGTGGTTGATGTGAAGCAAATTTTAATACGTATGTAATGGTGGACAGTTAAATCTATAAGAACGTATCATGTTTTATAAACTCACCATGTGCATGTAAAATCTGCAAAGTAAGTGACAAGTACAAATAAATGTGAAATGGTTGGCACAACATTGTTCTGACAGCCCATTATTCTGAAACGACAATAATCCGACAGATGCCCCATTGGACTGAAAGCCCATTTGCTGACAGCCCATTATCCCAAAAACAAACACCCAGTGCTCAGGATTTTGCCGTTAATAGGCCATCTTTCTGACCTTACACCAAATGACAATTCAAAAGATTTTTTTCTATCTCAAACAAAGGTTAGGGTGAGGGAGAGAGTGTATTTTCGGAGCAATGGGCCTTCACAGGAAAGGTTGTTTGTTTTAAGAATAATGGGCTGTCGAAAAAAAGTCCAAAAATGTCCTATTGGGCTTTGGGCTCCAAATAGTGTGAACAATGGGTCATACAATGGGATGGCACCGGCTTGGACTGAAAGCCTATTTGGCCAGTGCTCCAAAGGCCCATTGCTCTGAAGATACAGACTGCCCCGGAACACTAATCCTAACCCCTAACCCCATCAGCTGCAGGAAGAGTGTGGAGCAATGGGCATTCAGACCAACAGACGTTTGTTTTCCAAATAATGGCTGTTGGACTAATGAGATTTTACTGACTGCAGGGGTTTGGGCTTCAAATAGTCCTAACAGTGAGCTGAGCAATGGCTTGGACCAAAATCCGACAGGTTGTTGTCCCAAATACAAATGCCCAGTGCTCTGAAAGCCCATTGTTCTGAAAATGCACAGTAAAACACTAATTCTAATGTTAATGTTTCAATGTAGCAATGGGCCTTTGAAACAGTGGGTGTGTATTTTCGGAATAATGAGCTGTCAGACAAGTGGGCTTTCAGTCCAATGGGACATTTTGTGAATTATTGGTGTTTCAGAATAATGGGAAGTGTAAGTACGAGGTAGCATTACATGGAAAGTATAAGTACCTCAGATTTGTATGTGTGTATTTCCCCCCCACTGGGATGTGTGTGCTGTGTGTGTACGTATACGTGTGCACGTGTTACTGCTTATAACCCTCTTGTGCTGTCAAATTTCCTGTGCTGTACCATTCCATCCCTCCAACCTATTCAACATACGGCATAACCCACAGACTCATGGGAATCTGCTCTCCTATGAATTGTGGGTGAGTGTGACTCAGCACTGCATGGCTTATCTCCTTTTTCCTCACTTCACCATCAAGCACTCTGCACTCGTCAAGTATTCTGAGACAACCCCTCGATTTAGATTTTATCTGCAACTTATCCCTCGCTCTTAAAGAAAAAGTAGATAACCCTCTTAGCTCCATACTGGAACTTTTTTTGATAACATACAGCAATCAAAGACACATGCATCCTTGAATGAAGCTTAATGAGCAGAATGTGAGCCCTTCATATGATTAGGTCTTGTTACACAGAAGCATGGATAAGATTCAGGCTGGCCTCTATAGGGATCAAAAGAATTACTCTTGTTCTCTTTAGGGGAGCTTTGCTTGAAAAGCCTCACTTAGCGATGTAAAACGACACTGTGGACAAAAAGTGTGAGTGCATACTGTGCACATCAGGTCCACACATAACCCTACAAGACAACCTCATTCATGTGCATTAAAAAACAAATAGCGAGTGAGTCAGAATGACTCTGCTGCCTTTTATTGCTGGACTGCAGACATTACCAAGCTAAAGCTGACTCTGAAAGATCAAAAACTTATGACTCATATAGGTGTGGCAGATTTTGAATAATAATAATAAAAAACACCACCCAAAAGGAATTTACATTGAAAGATTTTTGCCAATGCCAGAGACAGTAGTAAAAAGTAGTTAGTTCAAACTCTGCAAACTCTGAAGAAGATCATGAAATGCAGTTGAAAAGCTCAGAAAAGGTTTTACATTTCACTAACCTGCTGATTTGGACACGTCAGCCATTTTGACCCAAAATAGCAGGGTAAACACAGGTGTTACCAATGATGCTAATCAAGGTTCTGTTCCATTCAGTCCAAACAGAGTCAGAATGCTGCTATTTTGCATGCTGGCTCACTGGAAAGGCTCTGCTACACAAAATGGGATGGGATCTTAATTACATCCTTTTTACACTAGACAAAAAAAAGTGGGAAAGGTTACAATCTGCATTTAAATGACTGCTAAACGACTCTGTGGTAGACATGGGTATTTACTGGCTCCAGCTTTGATTGGCAGTGATGGAGACATGACACCCAGGGTAATTTTATCCCCTTTTCAGCAGAGGTATGGAAGTATGGTATTTTTTTGCGACTCTCTTGCCCCTTTTCCATACACATGTGCTGGCTTGGCTTGACTCTTTTACAGCTGCTTGAATGTGTACATTTTAACTAATACATGTTTGTCTTGAACTGAGTGCCTGTAAAACAGTGGAACATTTCATTTCCTATAAATTCTTCACAATAAAATCCTCTGTTATTTTGTCAAAGAGAAGATTTTTATTATGAAGCAGCAAAATCATAAAATGTTGGATTTTCTTTGGCAGGAACTTAATGAGTCCCAACCAGCTGACAGAAATGCATTAACTAAACTTCAAACCACAGTCTCAAATGTTCAGTTAGAAGCTACAAAAGTACTGAAAGCTGAACATGCGCAACACACAAGTTGAGTCTAGCCTTTCATAGCGACACATCACAAAGAAAACTATTGGAAATGGGAAAGGAGTCAATTATTGCCCAATTTTCATGGGTATTAGTATCTTTGGTAATACCAGTGTTACTGCTACTATTTCATATCAGTGTATCAATTGTGTTCCAGGGTGGAAAAGAGACAGAACACTGTGATGCTGGTTATGACAGAAACAGGTTAGAAAGAATAACATTAACATACCTCTTCCGTCTAGTCACCACAGTCTGGTGGAGTAGCTAGTAGAGTTAAACCAGGTGCTAGCCTATGATTCAGATCAACAGACTCAAAACAAAGACATGGCAGTGCGCTCACAGACAACATCCATATATTGTGACAACTGCTCACACAGTCTTTAACCATAAATGTAAAACTCTTGTCCCATGTACCTCTGTTAGCCCAGTTTTTCTGGTGCATGATGTCCATTCCCTTAAAAGCTATGTACTATTTCCACACCGAAACATCAGATGTTAGCAAAAAGTAGTATACTTGAAGTTCATTTTATTAAGTATGCCTGAGTATAAGTATAGCAAGTATACTACGGACCATGTACTTGTAGTGTACTAGAAAGTATACTAATTTAATACTTCTTTGTACTAAATATACTAAATTGGAACATTTTTAAGTTTATAAAAGTATACTTTAAGTATACTTTATAAGGTCATTTTAAGTTTACAAAAGTACACTTTCAAGTATACAACACTCAAGTACACTCTTGTATATACTGCCATTGTACTAGTTATATACTTCTAGTCCACATTTTAGTTTATGAAAGTGGCTTAGAGCAATGGAGCTGGTAGTGGGATTGAGACTTGAGCAGGGCAGGGTCAGAGTCTGTTGGAGCGGGTCCAGAGGAATATCCAGAGAAAATGAGTGAACTGGGATCTGGTAGAGGTATATTTGATATATATTTGAGGTGGATAAAGTGGATGGAGTGAGAACTGGGAGGGAAATGTAAAGCGGCATTCGTCACAGAACTTTAATTAGCAAAAGCGGCACAAGGCTTGAAATGTGGCAAACAAAGTCTCTGTAGCAGAGTGAATGATCTGACAGTGGAAGGGTGTAGAGCTGGGGTTGAAATACTGCAAGCTAATGAGCTAAAGAGATCCAGGTGGGCAGACTGGGTGTGGTCACGAGCTGATTGCGGACAGGTGTGCGGAGGAGCAGAGCTGGGAGATGGGTGGGAAGCCCCGCCCACAACACAAACACAGAGAGACAGACAGGGAAAAACAGGGGGCACTTCTTTTTGGTAAGGGTTGGTATAAGGCCAAATATACTTAGACTTTTAGTATAATTTTCAGTATAAGCCAAGTATACTCAACATTAACTTTGCTAAGTACATCTCTGTTAAGTACATAAAAAGTAAACAGACAGTATAGTCTTATTTTTAGTTTAAAAGAAGTATACCTGAAGCACACTTGAATATACTTCTTTTTGGTAAGGGAATGCTAGATATATGATATATATTATTGAGATGTGTACCTACATTATCCCAAATGTTTCCAACAATGTTCAAGGGCAGAGAAATCCACAATTTATTCAAGGAAACAGTGCATTATCTGCTAGCCATTGCTAGCTAGTTGCTGTATCTTCCAGGAAAACGGGACACATCGGCTACATCAGAGAGTGAGGAAGGAAGTCAGGGCATATATTACAAAACATATCATCAACAAAACTTGAATGTTAACCCATCCATGAACATGATTTCTGTCTGAGTCATGTCAGATAGATTAGTATCAGCTGTGGTGGTTGCGTAAAAGTCATAACAACTCCCATGATCCCACGTTACTGTCATCAAAACATGTCTTTTGTTTTTGTTTCAATATGGGAGAGACCCACGTATTGTGCGTTCAAGCCCCACGACACATTTTCACAAACAACATTTCCATTCATTCAATAAAACAATATCTGATGGGCGGATGCGGCTGTTTGTCCTTGTGTGCAGCAGTCGTCTGAGGTTGCTGCATTACAGGGAATGTGATTAGCCAACGAGCACCAGCTGTGCCAATCAACCCACCTGGCCCTGGTCTCATGAGCCGCTCTACTGCAGCTGAATGCCAACCATGCTCACCCCCACACATGCATTGTAATCAGAAGAATACACCATTTAATAATAATCGGAAACAGTTACTGTGAAATTTGGCCTTTCGGCCAGGAAATGTAAGACAGTTCCACGTTAGCAAGAAATCGGGAACGGCAGCTCATCATCAACTCTGTGTAGGCGTATCTCCCTGTTTTTATGGTTCCTGGTCCATTCTTTCTCTGCATGCCACTTAGAACTCAGTTAAACCATGAGGATCTGATGGAGACGACTTAGAGCCTTGTGTCTTTTACTTTCTGTTTTTTCCAAAGTTGAAGTTTACTGTTGGCTGATAGCAGCACAGTCAAGAAAAAGCCATATTTCATTGAAAGGTTTTGTAGATTATATGTTTCCTTTTATTATATCATATTTACTATCTGCACTATACCACATTAGACTATATTTTCAAAATATACCAGATTCTACAGGATCTCCTGGACATATTTCTTCACTGTAAAAGTAAATAAAGTTGAAAAAACACAAAATGTAATTTTCAAAAGTTTTATTAACTCAATCTTTTGATGAGATAGTTTTCTCTTCTTTAGATAAATTTGAATCTGAGTTTTAAAAAACCTAAAATTTGTAACCCATGAAGGCAAATAATGGCTAATAATTTTCAAGCACCCAAATAATGACAAATCAGGTTCACAGCTTACTAGAAACAATTTTTAAAATACAATTTTTGTGGGGTTTCTGAACCGCAAAGATTCAAGTTTATTGAAAGGAAGTGTAAAATATCTCAACAAAATATTTTAGGTCGACAAAAATTTGTTGTTGTTTATTTCAAAAGGAGAGAATTTGAATTTGATTCAAAACTCAAACATTCAGTGAAAGCAGTTGCCTTGAAGTTACGAGTTTTCTCAACTTTTTTTTTCTTTTACAGTGTTGGCAAAAGCACTTAGAAAGGCAAATCCTTCAGATACATTGCAATGTTATACGTGGATTTACGAGTGAGGTGCCAGTAGTGTTGCCTTGTCTACCATTGTCTATTTACAATGAAATACTGACTGAATCTGTGCATTCACCACAGGGTTTCTGCCAAAAATGTTGTTAGGCCTGGCGTTTTTATGCCACCGACATTTTAGTTTAAATCCTTGATGTTTAAGGTTTACAGGGGGTTCATTTAGGCCTGGTGGGGCCAGTACCGGAAGAGCAGAAACCCTGCACCAATATTCCGCTCTACTGAATTTAGGAATGACAGGTGTGGATCACAAAATGGCATCATCCCAGTAAAACCACCATAGGTGCTCCTTTGTTCAAAAAGTTGAGGGAACGGTGAAGTAATTTAGCATGCATCTTCCTTTCTCGTCCTTTCATTGACTACTGTTGTAGCCTACTATCTAACTTGTCTCTTTTTTTATTCTCTGGCCTTTGAAACAGTATAAGTCATGTTGGCCCCATATGCGAGAGCAGTCCAGCCAGCTCTGGCAGTGAAAGGAGCAAGACGGATGAAAACAGGTTTGTATCCTCTTATATTTTTAGTCAATGTGCGTGAGGCGGGGGATGAAATGATTAGAAACAACAATATAGCTGTAAATGCTAATTTGGTGAAGCTCTCTTCTCACAGGCTCTCGCCTCTAACAGGACTTAAAGGCCTGCAGATCCCCCTCAGCAGCGAAATTTGCATAAACTTGTTCATCCTGTTAGAATAAGCCCAGACTTTTCCCACCGGACCAGCCGCCCACGGCTGTCATGACCCTGCGACTGGTCCCCGCTGTGCAGAGGGAGTAAGTGTTTCATAGGCAGCTACAGTGGGATTCATACTGAGTGAAACAATTTGACCTAGAAGCCTGCAGCGAGGACGGCCATGACCTTCCTGCTTGAGGCTTCGCTGCCCCAGCAAATGACCTCAAACTCACTTTCTGACTCTCACCAAATAATAAAGATATAGAATGACTTTTGAGACTTTTCCTCATGCCTCATTACAACATTTTGCAAAAAAATTTCAGCTAATGCACCAGCACTTCAGGCAGCTTCACCAGGGAACCATGAGTACAAAGAGAGCGACACAAGAGAGTCTTATTAAAGTTGAATTCTAATTAGCAGAACATGCTTAGACAGAGGTCTGAAAAACACTGTATTCATAACTGAATTTTCAAAGCAGCATGGGGCAAATTACAGCAGAGCAGAGGCCAGATACTTACTGTAATGACATAACCAGATCATTTGTACTGCATGGTTACTGTATTGTATTGTAAATTGGTGTATACTGTGTGGGATAAAGCCTGCAAATCTACATATTTAGTGTGGTTAGCACAAGCAAGACACTCAACATCCCAAAATAAAGATCAGAGTTAAAATTTTTGAGGGATAGGCAGGAAATGGCTGCTGTTCTCTCACTGTCAAACAAATCCATGAAAAGACCATAACTTGTCTCTCAGTACTGTCCAGCTTCCATAATGTGTCAGCTAGCCCATTTGTTCCTTTGAACAAGATGAAATGTTTAAAAATGGGTCACAGATATTTACCTGAGATATTACTCAAACACGAGTAAACAAGAGATTTGTTGGAGATTATTTTCAGCTGTGGATAAATATACATTGTTGCACTATAGTGGGTATTTATGGGACCAGGACGGTGTATGTGGGATAGACACAATAAACCGCACTGCCCATCAGGCTTGGAGTTTCATCAATTTAAGGGGCAAGGGCAGCTGGCCTTTGGTGTTAATTTTATTTTTATTTAATTTTTCCCCCCTAATTTCTGTGAAAAGTCTAAAAGTCAATATAATATCACCATACTATATACAGTGCAATATATAATGAGTCAGTATCTCAAAATAATGAGTTAGTGTCTCAAACTAATGACTTAGTATCTCAAAATAATGAGAGACTTTCTCAAAACAGTCTTTGAATAATAATGAGAAAGTTTCTCATTATGTTGAGATACTAACTCATTATTTTGGTATGCTTAGTCATTACTTTGAGAAGGTTTCTTGTTATAATTACTAACAAGATCTTTATTTTCATCACACTGGTGGTAATGAGAGAGAGACACTGCATAGAGAGAGACACTGCATGGACAACAGCATAATGAAAATCAGAAGTTTCATAGAGGCGATGAGCGTATATAACACAGATCTATTTGTAATCGTTGACAGAGACTGCAGTCTGCAGCGTAAACCAAAGAATTGTCGATGAACATCACACTTCGTGATCAAAGACAGTTCGTATCACATCGACACTTCTGTCCATATTTGCACAATCCCTTTCTAGCTCTCGTCCTGAGCGCTTTATCTCTTTTGTGAGTCTGCATCGCACTCAACAAGTCTGTTTTTTTTCAGTGATGCATGCCAGACTTTAATTCTAGCCCACCTCTAGTTATGTGTGCAACACTTCTTTTGATGTTCCCCAATCAGAACTTAACAAAAGATACTTTTTAAAAGCTGTATTGACAGGAAAGAGGCAGAGGAGGGGGGGGGATCAGTAGAACCATCTTGGGTGGGGCGTCAAGGCCACTGTGACCGCAGTGCATATAATTTTTTGAGGCCATAAGGTCATGATCATTGTGAAATTCTTGGCCTGGTGCCCATGCTCATTGAAATGAAGGAACATGTCACCCAGTGCAACAGTGTGGCTCTTTAATGTGTTTTTAGTAGTTTTCTGGGCAACAATGGGGCTCTATATCACTGAGGAATTTATTAAGCTTTGGCTACTTGCCAACCCTCCTTTTGCCAAGAGACTCCTGTTTTTTCTTATTTCTTCCAGAGATCACAATTCTTCTGATTTCTGACAATTTTTCACACGTTTTTCTCTTTACACTAACACAAGTTGTTACTGGCACTGTATAGAGTGTTAAAGCCCCTACAACTGCGAAAGTCAACCGTTTCCGCCCGAACAACACAGCTGCACCAAACCAGACTAAGAAGAATTCCCATTTCTTAAAGGCAGTGTCAGCAGGATTTGTCTGTGTCCATATTTGACGCATCAGGACGTTAAATTCCAAAATTTGATCTGGTGAAATGTCCCAAGCACAACAAAACAATGAGAAAAAATAAGTCACTTAAGTCTATACATTGTTTTCTTCAGGAAAATGTTGCAGATTATATCTTTAAGGAAAGTTTTAAAGGAAAGGGGCGTGCATTTTTAAAAAGTCAGCTGTGTCAGTTTTCTCTTAAGGGCAGAGCAAAAATAAATAAATGAATGAAAACTAATGAATATTAGTTTATGCCACATGTTCCAGAGGCATGACTTATTCTATATTCTTTCCTGAGAATTAAAGAAAATTTAAATTATTTAACATAAAATTAAGAAAAAAGTATTCATTCTTTAAAAGTCACCATTTTGGTTTTGAAATCCTCCCTATTTTTGAGATTTCAAGGTTGGCAAGTATGACAATGCTTGTTGGTTTTGGTCTTTTCATGAGATTTGATGAGAGTCAAAAAAATCTATATAATATAACAAACAATAACCTTTTCACCATCATCCTCTGTTGACATTAACGTTATCCAGTTTGCAACCTTATTCATACCCCTTAGTCTTATCCATTTTAGTCGTACATTACAAACAGTGATTTTTGACTAATAAATAAAAGTTACTTCTCTTTATTCAACAGGCCAGTGACCTGGGCAGACTTTTTAAAGGAGAGTGCCATCTATATTTTGGCTGCGCGGCCCAATAGTTCTGCCATGCACATCCGCCTGCCGCTATAGTCCAGGACCCTCAGCTGCACCCCGGCAGAGAGAGGCAGAGAGAGATGTGAGAGGGTGTGCCCTATAACCTACAGATGAGTGGAGCAAGACAGACGCGATGACACACACGACAAAGCGGGGAAGGCGACCGAGCAAACTGGATTGAGCACCGAGAGACAGCGGATCAAGCCATCGACAGAATCTCTCCTCCTCTGCGTCACCTCAAACCCACGACACTTGACAAACACACACGCTGACTGACACACCGACGACGCAAGTGACAGCGGCTGTCACAGGTCCCAACTCCCAAACCCCGACGGCTTCCAACAAATGTGAGAGATAGGAACGAGGAAGGAAGACAACCCACCCACTCACTCACGACTAGTCAGTCAGTCAGGGATATTTCTGAGTGTACAGATCGTGCATACAATCAGACAAGCTCCCAGCAAGCTCGCACTCTGTATTAAATGACAAATACTACACTCCACGGCCCTCCAGCTTCATAACACACCTCTCCATGTGGGTACATTAGTGTGACAGGCTGTTACTCTTTCAAGTATTCATTCCTTATGGCCTCATCATGTCCTAATAATAGCTCCATGCTACTGTAATGGGATTGTGTTATTATTCACCATCAAAATTGTTAATCACACTACACAGAGGCACATGCAAATTCATTATTGGTACTCTTTGACAAGTGGCTTCTGGGAGGAGATTAACCCTGCAGCTGCCATTATCGGAACATATACCAAACAGGAATGAGAGCTATCCGCGTACGTAATATTATATGAGAACTGCTATTCATATCGGTATAAATTATTATTATTATGCATTAAAACTCTGTATTTATTCCTGTATCCTCTGATATATCCTCTGTTTTTCCCCATTCTCATCCAAGAATCTATGTTCTTCTGAAGTACTAACTGTGAAAACGGGATGTGAAGTGAACGTTAATGAACGCTAACCCATTACGTGACATGTATATACTGCCATATATAGTACATATTGTTCCTGTTGCGCTCAGAGCTGCACTTTGACAAGGTGGGAACATCTGCCCTTCTGTTCTAGTGTCTTTATTTGCACTGTGGGAATGAGATGTAGATGGACAACCGTGTGATATAATCACTGTAATGAAATACTGAAAGACAATGGGAGACGTGGTGCAAACATTTTGTCCTTTGTTAATATGCAGAAGCACTGTTTAAGAGTTGTTATGAAAAATGTGGTGGGAATTCTATAATGTTACAGGTTACACAACAATTTAAATGCACATGAAACTGCCCATAGAATCACTGGAAACATACTGTAACAAGTAGAAGTTCATGTAGTGTTTATGCCATGTAATGAAGGGTCAATGTCAGGTCCTCTTAGTGAATAAAGTATGGTTATGACATGAATCTTGATTGTCTGGAGGATATGTCACAGTGCTGAAATAAATGCATGGCATTTACTCTCCTTCTTGAGAATCTTGGGTTTGTGTGATTTCTCTTCTTAAAGGGATAGTCCACCCTAAACTCAAATAACCACCTTTTTCCTCTTACCTGTACTGCTCTATATCCATTTAGATTGTTTTGGTGGAACTAGATGGCACTCAGCTTGTGGTACCAAAAGTGCCAAAAAATAAATTTCCTGCTGTCAGGCAGAAATCATTTTGTCTTTTTTTTTCATTATTCAATTCTAGTGGTCACCTTTTCTTCCCGTAGGTTTAACAAATATTTGACCAATAGAACATATTAAAAAGAGCTTGTGACTAAACTGTGTACCTCTGTTGAAATGCCATACACATGGGAGAAGGTAGCATTCTGGCTTTCTGCCAGAAGGTGCATCTACTCATGGTCAAGAGGCTCAAGCTTTTGACTTTGTGTGATGTAAACATTAATGCGGTCTTCCTCAGCTGAGCTGCAACCTCTCGTCCATGTGTAGATGTGCACTTTTTAGAGGGCGAACTGTCCCTTTAGGCATGAATTCCACCAAAAAAAAACAAACAAAAAAAAAACAAACAGAACCAACAGAAACAAAAAACATACAATAAGGATGGAGAATGTGGTTGAAATCAATACCACAATTTCAATAAGAATATCTCATAATAATACATGTCAAAGTACGGCAGATGTTTGGAAAGGATATAAAATTATCAGACTGATGTTCAATTTAATGGCTAATTGCAGTTTTTATGGACTTTATGGACTCTATGGACAACATATATCGTTTCAGTGTTTGTGTCTCCAGTTTGTCATGACGATGAATATTCCTAAAATGTTCTCTTTTGGTCATGAAAGCGCTGACATTCAAAGTTCCCTATATGACATTAGGGGGAAATTCCATTTTGGTTATTTTATGATCAGATTGCCACATTACAAAGAGGACGTTTGGAATGATGAGAGGACATTCCCATATGGTTCCCTGTTAGTTACACAGGGACATTTGATTTGGGACTGCATCAAAGTTGATACAGTTTGGCAACAGGGAATCAGAGGGAAGACTTTTGGCAAATAAAGAAAACATTTGTTTCTCTGTAGGTCATATTAAAATGTTCCTTTTAGGACTCTTTAAAAGGAAAAAGTTCCTCCTATTAACTGTTAAAGAATAACTTGAAAATAATGTTTTGATGGTATTTCAGAATACCAGTTTTATGTCCCCTAAAAGGTTCTGCAGAGGTTCCTGCAATGCAATGTGAAGGTTCTGAAAACGTTCTTGGAACATGATTGAATCGGATCAAAAAAGAACAATATCGGTTGGTCCTCTAAAGCTCCTGTAATATGACTAATTCATAGCAGGCAGTCTAGAGAACAAGCAGTAACATACAATAATAATGGTCTCCTAAATGTTTCAAGAACAGCCTGAATGTTCCCTGAATGCCCACCAAATAACATCCCCCTACCCTTGAAGGAACTCCACATGGCAGAACATTGTGGAAGGCAACATCCTTTACACCAGCGGGGACAATCTTAGAACGTTCTGGGAACGTACTGCTGGGTATGTTCACTCCTGCAAATTATGACTAAGGAGAGGCAGGGATTTAGCAAACACTCAGTTACAGTGGCAATAAAGTAGGATTGAATTTACAGTTGTTTAAAATTAGCAGTTATTAGCTCCATCACTTTGATCATTTCTGCTCAGTAATCAAAGCAGCAGGAGAAGAACACCATGGTCGCCTCATCAAGTGTGATTGCACTTATTATATGTTGCACAGAGGGCAAAGGGCTTTCCCTTGAAACCTCACATATACAATTTCAAACAAATAGCATGAATGTCAAGAGGGTCGTCTCACAGGGACAGTCAGAAGTGGCAATAGTGTAGCAGACAGGAGCTGAGTGTCGGCTCAAGCTTACATCAAGAGGACAGAACCCCAGCTCTCCCGGCATTATGGCCACTGGACCTTTCACCTGCCCGCAATCAAAATGAAAAGGATTGTCTCTCGTACAACAAAAAGGTCACCTTCTTTATCGAGGGGATTGCAAGAGGGAGGGTTAGACAGAGACTGTGGTGCTTTGCCTCGAAGGCTTGTCAAGCTTTAAAAAGTGAGAGTAGAGAAGGAGAACATACTTGCTGTAGTCAGACAGTGCAGCTATAAAACCTCTGCTGCCCTGGAGCTTGTGTTACTGTTCTATCTGTCAGTAAAACAAAGAGTCCAGCAGTAGCGTCTCACTAAACGTTGAACTTTAGGTCAAACAGTGAGAATGGGAAAAAGAAAGACTCGTACAGCAGAAAGAGAAAGACACATAGGGACAAAACAGGAAAAAGAAATGAAAGGAGACAAAGAATGAAAGAGCGTGCGTGGGAGAGAAATCGCTCAGATGAGGATGTTATGTAATTGTTTCATAACAGATTCAATGATGATGTTCTTGACCGGGCTAATTGCTACATTAAATGCTGAGTCAAATGTGAAACTTGAGCTCTGAATCAGTCCAAGGTTGCCCCACCCGAAGAGCCTCACAAATTACTGTTCTGATGAGAAAGATCGTTTTAAGCCCTGTGATGCAGCCTTGGGACACACAGCTTATGATTAAGTCCTCATGTCCCCAAATAAAGGCTTAGTACACTTAACAGGGTTGAAACAAAAAAGTTGAAAAGGGTGGAAATAAAGCAGTCTCGCCAGGCTGTCTTTTATGGATGAAAGCAGCAGCACATAAAGCAGTAAAATGCATACAAATGTTCTTTTTTATTGTTAATTTTCTTTTCTCTGTTTCTCTTTATGTTTAATTTACTACAGCTGCAGCGATTAGTCCATTAATCAATTAGTTGTGAGAATAGACAGCTATTAACAACTGAGCCCCTTAGTTTAGTTATAAAGAGTGAAAAATTCTCTACTGATTAGAGGTGAGAGTTGTTGTGGATGACAGGGTTAAACACAGGACTTTCTACTGGGAGAGCAAAGTTTGAGTCCCTTCCGGGAGATTAGGATTTGAATCTAACTTTGAAATTGGACATCAGTGCAAACTTTAATTTTCATACTTAGTAAATGTATTATTTACAGTTTTTAAAATGATTTTTGTCCGTTTTCATTCACAGTTTGATTTGGTTAGGGTTAGGAAAAGATCATGGTTTGCTGGTGTGAACAGCCACATCGGCTATTTACACCCTGGGTGCAAATAGAAATATTGGCTATGGACACCTTGGTGCTAGTCTCTGCTATGCTATGTTATGTTATATACATCCAGGTGCTATTTGCACCTGGGGCTATTGACCCCAGGTGCAAATAGTAACATTGGCTATTCCACCCTGGGTACCAATATCACCTGCCTTAAATTAAGCACCAATTATTTGGGTAATTGATTTATCATTTTAAGTATGTTTTTAATAAAAAGAAATAAAGATCCTAAATCCTAATTCTTATTTCAACTTCTCAAATGTGAATAGTGATTACACAGTTTTCTGTCATTTTGTGGACCAACAACTTATCAATGAATCAAGAAAATGATTGATTGAAATGAACTGATTATGAAAATAATTGTTTGTTGCAGTCCTGTAACTAATATGAATGGCAATGGCTGAAGATGTATATACATCAATGGAGAACAGGCACACAGCAGCACTTTGACTATTCACACCCAGCCCCTTAGTTAGTTATAAAGAGCAACAAAGTCCCCTTAGACTAGAGACTGCAGTGGATCAATGGACTAAAGGGCTAAAGGGATCCCATGGGAGACTGGGAATTGAATCCTGACCCAGGAGGAGAAGTCAGTGTTAACAGTTTCTTGACTTATTATTTTCAGTTTTTAGTCACAGTTTGGTTAGGTTTAGGAAGCAAAAGTACTTGCTTAGGTTTAGGAAAAGATTATGGTTTGTCTCTGTAATGTGGGTGTAAATAGCCCCAATGGTTTATTCCACCCCAGGTGCAAATAGCACTGTTGGTTACACTGACGCCTTGGTGCTAATAGCACCTGCCATTGTGAATAAATCTGCCAGTGTGGTGGGACCATTTAAAAAGTTTTACCAATTAATAAAAACTTCTTTCAAGCATTCTCAAGATAGTGGTATTTCTAAAGACATCTAAAACATTTTCTTCCGTGCATCTTTAATCCCAGTTACTCTCCTGCACATTCCATTTTCAAGCTTTTGCACATGCTGTGCCAAGGCTTAAAGATGACTCTTTCTCTAATCATAATAAGACTGAATGTTAACCTTGGACTCCACAGTCTTCAGCTTTAACCTGTATTTACAGAAAATATTGATGTCATCAAGAGAACAGACAGCTCTTCTTTCTGTATGACACAAATTTTGCACAGACATGTAATTAAGCTGCAGTGGCGTGTATGACTCAGTTTGATGGACGGTGTCAGCGGATTCAACAAAGTTGTTCCAGTTAATTTAAGCTTCTAGTAGACCATAGCAAGTCTTGACACGATGTAAGGCAAATTGACCAATCAAGCTTTCAAGCAAGCAGAGTGAAAGTCCCAGACAAAATAAAACGACAAGTTTTGAAATCCCTGCTGCACAATATAGGCCATGCATCAGGATTTAAATAAAGGCCTTGCTGGATAAGAACTGGTCCTATTCCACAATGTTCGAATTTCAGTGTTTTGAAGATCAAGTGTGTAAGATTTAGAGGAGTTTAATTGCAGAAATGCCAGAAATTGAATATAATAAAAGTATGATATGTGTATAATCACTAGGGTTGGGTATCATTGTATGGATTGTAATGTTGTGATTTTGCTTATCGATTTCAGTTCTTAATGTCATTCTGATTCTTTGAGTGTCCTCCTACACAGCAGAGTTGTATGAAATGCTAATTATCATGGATATATGTTACCAGCAGAAAACACTGAGCTGAGCTGAGTTTTGTTGCATAGCATTTACTAAATTATAATAATTATGGCAAGACTTGGGTTAACTGAGAATAATGCGAGACTCAGAATTTAAAAAGCAATAGGAGATGGGAAGACATGCATGCATTTAACTTGCAGGTCTTTAGGGGCAGACAGCCAGGTCGATATACGGTAGGTGTTTGCAGTACATGGTTTAACTTGAAACTGGCACGACTCTGTACTCTCTAGATACAGACCTTCGCATTTTGTGCGAGTTTCGGTCACCTACATGCTTGGAAGGGGATGGTGAGGTGAGGTGATTGCAAAATCACTAAATCTTACACACTGCTCCTTTAATGAGACACCTTTTCATTCAGTGTTTCACAAAGGAACAAGTGCACGAATACAAGGGTGTCAAGTGTGTTGCATGCACAGATGTGAGCCTGTTCGAGTGCCAAGGCAACAAGTGTGAGTCCCCCCCCCCCCCCCCCCCCACCCCCGGC
>JAJHUR010079825.1:0-10567 GCA_027495735.1 Lutjanus campechanus | reverse complement strand
GGCGGCCACAGACATAATTGAATAAAGATTCCAGTTGTTCTGAAATCCCCAGTTCTAGCCTCTGGGTCTTTGAGGTGGGCCCCAGAAATCCGAGGAATGAGAGGCCGTCCCCTGTGCTGTCGGCGCTGCGGACATACTTTAATCCTGCACCACTGGGAGAATACTGATGAGAAGTGCTCGGACGTACAGAGGGGAGGGAGAGTGTGTGTGTGTGTGTGTGTGTGTGTCTATATGTGTGTGAGCGAGTGTGTTGAAAGCATTGACAAGTGCTGAGCCTTGAACCTGAAAGACCCACGGTCCTATAATATATTTATGGGAGGTGTCACACAATGTAGCCGGGGCGATATCTGAAATACAGGCCCTAGAAATAATGCACAGCTTCCAGTGACGACACGTCGTCAAGTCAGAGGTTTTCGACAAGCTGATACACATCTCAGTCCTCAGCGCTACCAACACAAACACAGGAGTGGTCTCGGGTGGAGTTTCGCTGTGGTGTTAGTTTTAAATACACGATTACATCATTACAGAGCCGTGATGTGCTTTCTACCCAACTGCATTTATCTGGTACCTTGAGTTACTTGAGATTCAGATTAATGATGCAAAATACAATCAACAAATAAACGATGGTGTAATATTATAGATTGATCTCCATGGGGAAAAAAAACTCTACCTCTAAATGACTGTACTTATTTTGCTTAAAGCTCTCATTTTTAATACTGATGCCTTTGTATGACCTACATAAGTAAACAAGATGATCAGTGAGAAGATCTGCTATTTCTATATAGTTATTCTTAATCCCTGCCACCTGGTTCTCCTTGAAAACAGATGTATGAGCTTGTGTTTACATTTTCTCAGGCAAAGTTACAGTAAGTAGTTCTTTAGCCACTTAAAAGAAAGGACATTCTTATTTTAGAACATTTTATTGTTGACGCTATGTTTTGTGGTTATTATGGTAGAAACACTACAGCTTTGACCACAAGGGCCTCCAAAAAGAATACAGTATGAAAGTTCCTTATAGCAGCTTTAACTACAGGATCTGGGTACTTTACTGGTCCTCATCTCAATGGAGCCCAAAGTTTGATAACTCATTTTGCATCAGCTTGCATGCAGACTCATTCACTTACTATTTATTCTTTTTATTAATAATTTAACATTTAATAGGGTGGCACTGATAATTAGACTTTTGCTTCTGATGGATGATTGTGTTTCAGTTTATGAGAGCACACAGACATGATGGATGACAGACTGCTGCCATCTAGTGGCTATTATTTCACATTACTCCTTAAAGAGCTCATAAAACAATTTTTAAAACTGCACTGTTTTGACTCACAGATCATTTACTATCATATTAATATCTTTCAAATGTAAGAACAGGTGACTGAAATGGTCAAAAACATACTTTAGTGTCATGAAATATATAAATAGCCTTGTGCTTCTTCCAAATGATGAAAACATTAGTGTTGCCAGTTTGATTATTCATTATAAGTGACAACAAAATTGTCTCACGTACGGGAAATAGTTTCGATTTCATATGAAGGAGAAAGTATTTTAGAAAGTGTTGTGAAATAAAATCTTAATGAGGGCTTTCCATATAATCTATAAGGGCATATTAATTTATTGTACAGCCTAAATGAGAATAAATATTTCATTGTCTCAGTCATAGCAGGCAAACCTACTATCATGCAAATAATTGAGCTAACTTAATTTGTTTGTTTGCTTGTTTGTACATTTGATTCTGTTTTACTACCTGGTAAGTCCTTCAGTTATTTTATTTTATTTTATTTTATTGATTGTTTTCCTTTCAATAACCTACCTTTTATTTCTGGTTTTACTCACATCAATAAATCTCACCTTTAGTATTTTATTGTTTTTGATTTTTATTGTCTCAGCTAACTTTACATTTTATTGTCTTTTATTGCTCTTTCTTTCCTTTACTTTGTATCTACTCTTTTAAATTTTTATTTATTTGTTTTCCTTATTTTGCTATACTTTTTATCTTTGTCTAATCCTGCCTCTAGTGTTTCCTTTTGCAGACTGATGAGTTTCATCATAGTATTTCCCCAATTTCCCCCCGTTTTTTATTTGATGCATTTATTATTGAGTGCTCTTTTCATTACAAAGTCATTAATTGTATTGAAAGTCATAGTTGTAATTAAAGGTAAAATGTTCAAGATAACAGAAAGTCTCAGAGACAAAGAAACAAGGAATAAGGAGCCACCACCAGGTGTCACACTGCTCACACTGGCCAGAAGAGAACAGACGTAGTTCACATGCAGGTCATACTTTAACACAGTCTGCACAGCATTAGACCTGTATTTCTGGAATTAATCAGTGTGCATTTGTAAAGATTGTTGGCTATTTCATGCACCATTTCTTTTTTCCTTGTCAAAGTATTATACAGTACAACCAACCTTGCAAATTTGGAAATACGTGTTTGAACATGTTTTATAAAGTCAAACCACTGACGATGAAACTAACTGGAGAAATTCACAGGAGTTCAAAAAAGATCAACCGGCCCCACCCTCCTCTACACATGTTGAACGTGTTTATAGTGCTTCCACGTGTTATTACATAAACATGAACAGTGCTCTGGTTGAGCAGGTGGGCTGAAGATCACTCTGGTTCATGAATGTTGTCATGTCAACACGTCCATGAAGTGTCAGTGTGCTGACAAACATGAACATATGATCCAAGATCAGATCTTTGTTTCATTTCTGCATCTCCACACGTTTGCATTGTTTTGTGTTTTTATAACGTTAGGAGAAAAAGTAACAAACGCTGTCTAAATGGTATGATTGCAGTAACAATAGCTAGGTGGCAATTTTGCACCATTAATATAGAAAACATGGCTCTCGTTATTGTACTTTTAAATGCACCATAGATGGAAGGCCCAATAAACTTTCTCTCATAAACTGAGCATGAGCTGTATGGGTGTTGGGACAGAGGAAATGAAACAGAAGTATTAAAACGGAAGTTTTCTGTAGAGTTCTTTTATAGATCACATACCACGTGAGGGAATAGCGTGTCATTACTGATCAAAATCTCACTCTTTGTGTCTTAATATTCAATGTATCTTCTGTGGAGGTAACAAAATACACACAGCACAAAACAAATAATGTCTCTTTTTGTATTTCTCTCTTTGTTGCCTCAAAGACCTGCTCAGATATGTCATCATGTTAACATGACAAACAAACCAAACATTAAAAAGAAACATTTTTTTACTTTGTCATAAATGTATAAATCAAAACACTAAATAAGAAAATATTGACTTGATTTTTGGTTTACAGTTTGGCTAAGTGAGAATATCGGGTGAGAATGAAAACTGTTGTGTCCAACCCAAAAAATTAAAGCCCAAATGATTGAGTGAACAGATTAAATACTATAAATAACATAATATAGACCTACTGTATTCAAAGAACATCGATAATATAATAACATGTTATTAACACAGCAACTCCTCTAATACTGATGTAGAATATAACAATGTGTGTCATTTCTACCTGTAGCCTCCACTTTGCCTCTTAAAGGCGTAGGTGTAAAACAGATCCTCCATACTGTACATCACTGTAATATTACAACTTTATTTTCCTGAAATGTTGCATCATATATGTCATTTTGTGACATTTCTGACAGAATATTACGGCTTTAAAAAAAAAAAAAAATTATCGGAAATCCAACTTTATTCTCATAATATTATGACTTTTTTCTCAATATATCATGACTTTGTTCTTGGAATATTACATTTATTAATTTTTTTTCCTCAAAGCAACGTCAATGATATGACTAATCGGAAGATCAGTGGTTCGATCCCTGGCTCCCACAGTCCACACCTCGAAGTGTCCTGGGATACTGAACCCCAAAATTACCCCCAATTGCTGTTCCATTGGTGCTTTGAGTAGTCGATAGATTAGAAAAGAGCTATAAAATGCTGTCTGTTTACATACATAACTTTTTATTTTGAATATTATGATGATAGTGACTTTTCCCACAATGCATCATGACTTTTTTTCTCTGAATATGACAAGTTCTGCGCAAGATATCCTTAAAAAAAAAGAAAGAAATCTATCGTATCCTTCGATCCTGACAAGGATTTTCTTGTGTTGTATCAGCTCCCAACTGTAAATTGTAAATTGTAACTTTTTCTCTCGATAGGGCTTTAACATAGAAGGGCAGCTGTGTCTCAGGAGGTACAGCCGATTGTCCACCAATTGGAAGATCGGCAGTTCGATCGCCGTCTCTCGCAGTCAACATGTTGAAGTGTCCTTAGACATAATAGCACAACTTTATTTTCGGAATACCACAAGTTTATCCTCATAATATTACAACATTATTTTCGCAATATCACAGCTTTATTCTCGTAATATTACAACTTTTAGCCGATTTTTTTCGCTTAATATTGCATTACAATCTTTTTCCTTGGAATATTATGAATCTTTTTCCTGAATATATTTTGTCTTTTTTCCTCAAAATATTTCAAATTTATTCTCAAAATCGCTTTCCTTTCCCTTCAGTGTAGCGTCGTATGTTTTTAAATGAGTGTGTTTGCAGTTTTACGGGGGTCTGTTTGCTTTTACAAATTCTGCAGCATCACCTCGCAAAGCCACATTGTGACACGTGATTGGCTTACCGCGCTCTCTCTCGTCCAATCAGAGAGCCGCTCTGGCTCCGCCCGCCACATCACTAGCATGGCGGAACACGGAGCAGGAATTCCGCCTATGCGCTGGTGACAGCTCGCTGATGGGGCAACACCGACTATGACCATCCTCTGGCAACGCAGACCTGTTGCCCGGCGACGAGCGGCAATCCCTAACGTCAACTAACCAGCTGCGAGCAACTTGGCAGCAGTTTATTTGTCGGCAGACGGACACACAGCTGTCAGTTCGGGGCCAGCGGCTGGCTGGTGTCAGACTGAAGCCGAGCCTGATGCTCTGAGTTGGACCGGTGCCTTTTTCTCCACTCTGGACTCCTCGCTGGGATTAACCAGACCAGCTCTCTCCCGTCGAAGAGTTTCAGGAATCATCAGGGATCATGGATTTGTTCGGGCTGCTGTATTTGGACGAGCTGTCCCACGGACTGGCAAACTTGTCCATGTTTCCATACTTTGACATGGCGCATTATATCGTGTCAGTCATGGCTCTGAGGGAGCAGCCAGGTGAGTGGCTCCGAGTTCAAGTTCACTGTTTTTTACAGGAAGAGACGACATGTACAGTTTTCAACAAGTTTTCCTGCAAGACAAATACAAGCTGTTGAGTTTTGCACAACTTTGACACGGTGAAACTTAATTTTGATGATAAACACACAGCTAAACTGGTATTTCAAGCTCTCCATCAGAATGACACGCAGCCACAAGAACACTTGAACTTGAAACGTGAAAAACAGCTCTTCTATTTTAATTTGTGCATATAATCTCTAGCTTTTATCTCACACAATTAATCTCACTGTTATTATATGCTACATACTCATAATAATAAAAACAACCCTCTTTGAATACATTATTTATTATTTACTAATCATCAGATGTTTTTCCATTATTTTGTCCAGCCTAAATAACAAAATTAACCTGCCTATTTGTTTAATCACTTGTCTAAGTTTTAGCTAGTCTTACCTAATTAACCTAAACTGGGCTGTGGCAGGTAAAGGAACTCACTGTAACGTCTGTAAATGCAAATATCAGTTTAATCAGGTAAACGCTCCTACCTTAATCCGTCAGATACACGTGTATCTTACACATTAGTTTGATATAATATAATAAGATGTGATATGTTTAGTTAAGTAATGGTTATTTTCATTGTCTATTAATTTGCTGATCATTTTCTTGATTAATTGCTGAGTTGTTTGGTTTATAAATGACAAGAAATGGTGAAAAAATGTTGATCAACCCAAAGATATTAAGTTTACTGCCACAGAGGACTAAATAAATCAGAAAATATTCACATTTAACAAGCTGGAATTGAGAATTTTCTTAACAAATAGCTCAAACTGATCTAATCGATTATCAAAATAGCTCGCAATTAATGCAGTAATCGACTAATAAACGATTAATCATTGCAATTCTAATATTAAGAGCTGCGCAATAATTCATTATTGTTGAATTTCGGTGTAATTGTATGTTTATGACATAATCATGTCATGTTATAAATTTACTGCTCCAAATAAATAGTTACAAACAAACTGTCTTTGTGCAGTGGTGGTAGAAGTATTCAGATGTTTTGTGTAAAAGGATAGTTTGGATTATTTGAAGTGAGGTTGTCCATAATAAGTGTTTTACCAACAGTTGATGGCGGTTGACAGACACACCCCCAGTTTGGAGGAGAAGCAGGAGTCCTGGTGCATGAAGATAAGCAGTGAACTGCTGTGAGACAGAGTCAACAAGAAAATGTATTTTAGCCACCCAAAAACATCAATATCACACTATATTTGGTATATTTTCACCACTTAATCTGCTGTCAGAGAGACTTTTCTGACAGAAAACCGCCATTATACAAGCCAAATATCACTCCCACCTGAGCAACCAGACTCCTCTGGCAAAATCAGCACTCAGGAGTCGCTGGTCCACCGCTGCCTCGATTTAAACTATTTATTTGAGACTATCAAAATCGATTAATATTTAATACACTGACTATGGATAAGGACCTCATACAACCCAACTTCAAAAAAATCTGAGCTATCCCTTTAAGTAAAAGTACTAAAACTACTGTGTCAATATTCCTCTATTACAAGCAAAACTCCAGCATTCCCCCTAAGTTAAAATAAAGACGTATTGTCAGCTAAATGTGTGTGACTACTCGAGGCTGAACTTATTCTAATACTCTCTTATATCCAGTTTAGTCTATGGAAGTTCATATATGGCCTGTATGAACTTTTATGACTAAAATGTCATCTATAGTCTTTGCAGATTAAATTAAACGTGTTGCATGTTGTGAGCTTTATAATTGCCAAAACCAGTAAATGACTTTAATTTTGTTTCTTGCTAACTTATAAAATGTCTCAAATGATTCTGTTTTCATGAAATATGGTCTTAACTATTAGACTTTGTCTGTTGCCACTGTATTGAAGATCAATTCTTATGTGTAATTTTGGCTGCGTTTACTATATTGATTGTGGAAAAACACTGTTGCAGTCCTCTGTCATCACATACTGTTGCTGTTGTTTGTCCTCTTTGTTTGACTGACAAACACAAATACACACAAAAGAAGCAGAGTGAGTGAAAACCTTTAAAACACAAAGTGTCTCACTGAGCCACAGTCGATTGTATCAGCTGAGACCAAAGGCAGGCAGTGAGCCAACTATGTTATGTCACTGAGATAGTGTCTGCAGAGACAGGTGGACTTTAACTGCACAGCGAAATGACTTTCCACACACTCACACACTCACACAAACATGCAAGAACACACACACACTCCATTGTTGTACCGCTGCTGTAAATCTAATCTATTTTTGAACTTGCCTCGCAAAGCATCTGAGCTCCCGTGACCTTTTTAACCCTTCGTCCTCTGCTCCCATCCATCTATCTGTGGATACACAGAGAGTAAAAATATGGACAAACAATATGTCAGAGGTCAGTAAACACAACACGGGATCGTCACGTGTGTCCGCGTAAAGCCGGAATAAAAGTTAGGACTCAAAGCGCTCAGGGAGCCACCTCCAGTTCTTCTTCTTCCCCAAAAAGGAAAGGAATGCCATAAACCCTTCAACCCTCCCTGTGCTTTTCTCTTTCCTGTGTTAAATCTTCTCTTCCTGCTCTATAGTGCGGTCCAGTCTGAGAGTTTAGTGCTGGAGCTCTACACTTCTGAATATATCATTTTAAAGAGGACAAAGTCATTATCCCCAAAGCTTCAAACAGGAATATGCAAGTCTCCTTGTCTGAGTTGATTACAGCAGCACTGCAGTTTACTTTGGAGTTATTTTAAGCAGATTTCTCAACATAGCAGTGTGAGTGTATTGTGTGGTACACAGCAGAACAGGGACATGGCAGAGGAGCAGTGGTTACATGTCAATCAGTGGTTCAAGCCAAAAATAACCAGAGATAAGCCACTTATTTCTTATCTTGTCCTCCCTGCAAGGACTCCTGTCCAACAGACAGAAGAAGAGAGAGGAAAAAGAAAAAAAGGTTTAAGAAGGACTGTAATAAAAGTAAAATGATGGGCGAAGGAAAATAAGGCCGTGGCTCAGGAGAGGTTAAGTGAGAACAAAAGTGTCAGAAAGAACAATGGACTTGGAAGAAAAAGGCAGAATTATTGAATTCTAGATAAAAGAGAATGGAGTTGAGTAGTAAAGAAGAAGGAGGAGAAGGGCAACCAAACTGTTTCTTAGCTACAAGACTTGTCTGAATATGCTCTTCATTTGTGCTCATTTGTAAAGATCTGGGTCCTGATTACAGAAAAAAAATTCCTGACTCCTTGTCTGATCTTAACTTAAGATTCAAAGACTGGAAAAAGTCTTTCTTCCTATTTCAGAAGAAATTCCTGAACTAATGGGAGTGTCCCATGTCATCTCAGACCTCATATGTTGTCTTAAATTAAGTAGTCCTAACTATAAACATAACTATCATAACTTTAAACTTGATTCTTTAACCTCTATCTGTGTTTATAATGTACACTCGACTGCCCGTATCCTTGGTAACGGCTTTCCTGCCCCTTTTAACTCCAGTGCTCCAGTGCCGGTTGAGCAAGCCTGATACTGTGGTCTACTTGTCTCCAGTACTTAGATATGCTACGTGCTAGACTCATCTGTGTTGAGAAGAAAACTACATTGTGAAGATGGTTAAAGATGTTGCTGGGGGACCTGTAAAAGCCACATATATTCACATCATAAGTTAGCTAATGTTAGCAAAATGTTCGCTAGGGAGTTAGCTAGTGTTTTGCCTGTACACCCATTTTTTTCTGATGTGCGCTGGAAAGGTTTGTGAATGCAGGAGAGCAGTAAGAAAGAGGGTTTTAAAAGTGTCTGTGCTCAGCTTTCAGTACTCAGTATTAAAGTTAATACAAGCCCCATGACCCGACCCACACACGCACAGTCACTCACTTTGTCCTCAACTGGCGCGGCACTTGTCCTTCTGCAGCTGTCGATGTGTATCTATAGTGACGATGAGCCTAGCTTTCTGCTAAAAGCTAACTTTTTGAAACTTTTGTACAAGCGGTAAAGTCAATTTTATTCTTACAGCCTCAGATCACACCAAAATCCTGTCATATGTCCGACTTGGCCTTCAACGATGTATTGTTCACAATTTGGTACCCTCTGCTAGCTGTTTTTAGCTTTATATCATCCAGTTTAGCTATCAGCTAGCCTATATCGCTGTCAGATCAGACACTGACATCCCGTAGCTTGGTCGGATGTGAGGTCAGACTTTCACGCTAAAATCATGGAGGCTGATTTGGCTTGATATCACTGTAGGAGCGAATATAAATGTTAAATTATAGAAATATATTTTTTAGCCGTTACACAGCTACCCGTTACCCATTTTTGCGGGTCACGCATCGGGTACCTGTGCACCCGGTGCTGAACTTTGGTAGTAGTAGTAGCAGTAAGATTACATGAGACTGAAACTGAATTTCAGTCTGGAAAGCTTTTATAGTTTGTGTAATGTTACTTGTTTAATGTGTGGTCCATGTGTTTGTTTGTGGTTTATGGTGGTTTACATTGGTAATTGACATTTTTGCGCTGGTTTATTGTTACACCATAAGTGAGGTGGCTCATACATTTCTTAACTCTACCTTCCTGCTGGAGGTAGAGGCAGAGAAAAAAAAGAACAAAGAGGAGGAGAGAGAGAAAGGCTGTGAAGGATGTGTTGCACTTAGCTTGTATTTCACAAATTTGACTTGTAAATGCGTCTACTTCAAATGCAAACCAGGAGGCAGGGTCTTGATCTGGTGAAGGTGCATTTGTTAGCCCAGTATATCAGAGCACTCCAAGCAGTCTATGTATTATATTTCATCCACAGTATACATCTGTTGCATATATGCTTTGTAATGCGGATTGAAATAATGTTTTGTAAAAATTCATCGTGCAGAAGTTACCACATCTTATCAAACACCACTTCTCTTCCTCTTCGAAGCTGCTGCTCGGCCGGTCAGGTTCAGACAGCGACTGCAGCAGTTTGTTTTGCTCTGGAGCTAAAAGTGATGACAAAGCAACACTGTTTACTATACAAGCTCTGCACTTCACTGAACTACAACTGCTCTGAGATCTAAAGCTCCTATACTGAGCATTTATGTCAGGAGTCACGTAGGCTGAGGCTCTCACAGCAGAGAGAGGTATGTATGCTAGACTACCGGCATATTTTATAACCGCTCTTTCCTGTCTGACACTTTTTTTTTTCAAACTTCCCCCTCCTCTAACTGTGGCAACTAGTTTTAAACCACAAACGTTCATTACACCAGACTTCATATACGCTATTTTCACTTAAATCACACCCAGAAAAACTGTTAACACTGATACTTCACTGGCTTTTGATGCTGCATTGTTTTTAATTTCTTTATTTATTTGATAGGCATGATACATGTAGGCTTTGTTGCATTTAAAATGCAACCTTGTCCTCGGTTAGGCTTTTCAGGAATACAATGATAAT
>JAJHUR010079824.1:0-40614 GCA_027495735.1 Lutjanus campechanus | reverse complement strand
GGGTGAGGTGAGCAGTATTCGGTAGGTTGCAATCTACAACCACTAGATGCCACTAAATCCTTCATACTGGTCCTTCAAAAAATGTTCATTCCAACTGCCAAACTGCCACAATACTTTTTTACAGTTAATTTAAGTCACTTTAGACCAAAGAGTAAACTTTTTTGAAATATCACGAAATTCATCAATTTACTGCCTTAAACAATTAATCAATCAAAGCAGTTGTGAATTTTCTTTCTGTCGAATAAAAGACTAGTTTCAGATTTAGTGCATGTATGGGTACTGTGCATAAAATAGAGATTACAGGGTGACTCTCTTTCTCTACTGTACATTTCCTCATTCTCTCCATAAAATATCTTTAAAAAAAATCACTGCTACTCACCCCACTCAGTGAGGAACTCTGCAGCGTATCTGTAGATGAGGTTCATGATCTCTATGACCACAGCGTAGATAATACTGGGGATGAACAACAGTATTCCTGTCCAGAATGTGGGGTCCTCGTCGTGGACTGACAGCGCCCATCCCTCCATCTGAAAGTAGATCATCATGACGTAGAGGGACAGGTAGAGGCAGAGCAGGACGAAGGGAAGGGACACAAGGTAGACACGCAGCTGCCTCTTGGCGTTGGGGTAGGTAGGCTCCTCACGACCAGTCACCGGGTTGAAACCGAGGACACCATGGAAACCAGGACGAGGTTCTTCAAAGGCCTTCTTCCTGCTCAGCGTGCCCCAGCGGTAAGCTAGTGAGGAGCTGCAGCGCTTCCATAACTGGTGGAGGAGAGGTTCGGCTAATTGGTTACTCAGTTTTCACTGGATTGCTGCTCATTCTAGCTACTATATATGATGCTCATGTAATTCATCTGGCTTCATTCATGTGTTCGAAATTGTTTAAAGTTAATCCCAAATCAAAAGGTTTTCCTCTTACGTGTACTGCTATTTATCATCATTTATTTATCTATCATCTAGATAGTTTTGGTGTGAGTTGGAGAGTTTTGGCGATATCAACTGTACAGATGCCTGCCTTTTCTCAAATATAATGAGACTAAATGGCACACAGCTGTGTGTGTTGCTCAAAGCATCTATAAAACTCTTTCCAAAAATCATGACCCAGTTACTCAAGATAATCCACAGACCTTGTTGTGAGAAGTCTCATGCAGGAACTATTTTCTTTTTTTAAAAGATTATTTTCTGGGCTTTTAGCCTTTATTTGATAGGACAGGTTGTAGACAGACAGGAAATAGGGAAGAGAGGGGGAAGGCATGCATCAAAGGGCCACAGGCTGGGATTCAACCCACAGCCGCTGCTGAGGACTCAGCCTCTGAACATAGGCCGCCTACCAACTGCGCTACTGGGGTGCTCAGAACGATTTTATTTCTGCTGAACTACACCCACTTACTGTATCACCGTGCCAGCTAGCTCAGTGTTGCTAATGTTACAGCACCTAGTTCAGATAGATGATAGCCTCATTCAGATACTCAATAAAGAGCATCCAGGTATTGATTGATATTAATTTTGAACAGGACCAAAACATGTCAGTATGGTCAGTAGGTGACTGTATAACATGCCTGGCACACATAGAGGAGAAGTGAACCAGGTCAAAGCTATGGTCCCACCAGCTGTCAAGTATTGACACACCAATTTCCTGCCCCCAGATCTGCTTCAGATGAGTTGGCAGATTAGAGTTATTAGAAATTATAAAGGTGAAATGTTCCTGTGCAGGATCCAAAGCAAGAAGAGAATACACACTGTCACAAGCACGAGCCTCTTGCACATGAGTAGATGCACACTTCCTTCTGCACAGTGATTCGATAAGTGCGTGTAGTTTGGTAAAAAAAAAGAAAATCGTTTGAAATATGAATCTGCTCACAACAAGGTCTGGGATAATCCTGAGTATGTGGGTCATGATTTCTGGAAAGAGACATTGCTGTTTGAGCTTTGTTTTTTGTGCTCTGAGCATCACAAGTCGAGTGCCAGTTCATTTAGAGGCCAGACATCTCTACAGTCAATATCTCAATATCTCCAAAACTATGCAACTCACACCAACAATGTAGATAGATAAATAGCACTGCAGGAATCACAGTGCTATTTCGACTCCCCCTTAGAGAGTAATTCCATGTTTGCTGACTTCAGTTTATAAGCAGGCACAATCACTGTCCATACCTCTAAGATAACAGTGCACCAAATCAAGTTGAACACAGCAAAGACGACATATTTGTCGTAGTCCTCCCAGTCAAACAGGTAGTAAGGCACTCCAATGAGAGCCATAGGCACCAAGGCAAAGGTAAAGTATTCCAGGAAGCCAAAGTAGAGGGCCTGACCCTCACCATAGTAGTGTCTGATGCCATCTGGAGACAGAGAGTTTGAGAAGAAAGTAATGAGTAGAAACATTAATGAGCACTTCCAATTCTGTCAAAAGTCTGACTGAGTAAAAATATTATAAACTTAGGGGGAAAAAATCTCTGGAACTCTGGAAGCCAAATGGAGCACCAGAACAATCACAGTGAAGACAAAGGTATTTAAGCATATGGAAGAGAAACAATGAAAAATCTTTGAACAGATTCCTTCTGTACATCAGAACAATTGTTCATCCAGGATAATGTGGATTATGTGAGCTTATCTCAAAAGAAAGACAATGAGAGATGACTGCTACTTCTTCCACTTACCGAGAGGCTGTAGGGACAGCTTCACCTTTTTGTACCAAGAAAAGGACAGTCTCTTGAGCTCCTCCTTGTCGTGGAGAGGGAACATTTGGATCAGGATCCCTTTGGACTGCAGTCTCCGAGCTGAGATGTAAATAAGAAAACAGCATGGTTACTTCTTCTGTTGTTATTTTTCGTCACAGCATACTGTTCTGCTGTCAGGTGTCGTGGTGATTGAATTTGTTGTGGACACAGGAGGTAGCTGGGTGAAGCTTTATTTGCTAAGTTTGAATTATTTAGAAGATGTTTCACTGACTTTTGAGTGACATGAAAACAGCCTCACAACACTTTTGTTTGTCTTAACTCACTTTCCCGACCAAATAAACATGCAGCTTAATTTTCTAAAACAAGAACAGGCAAACAATAGCTGGGAGCCAGCCCATTGTACACAGTGCACTGTCTATAGCACTAATTCCTATTGTCTAATACAGAGTGACTAAATACAAGCACATGAAAGCTCTATCGTTTCATCTGCCATTTCTTGAGTGCATCATTTGTCGAGAATGATTACATTCTGCTTTAACACGATTTGTCAAACACGGGCGCTGAATAGAGGCGCCCTATCTCCACTGCAAGTTCATTGCTTCCTTATCTCGCTTTGGGAATATTTCACTGCATTTGCATATTTATTGTTTCCATACTGCAGCCACAGAGAGAGTGAGGGAGACACACAGAGAGGTAGGTACAGAGGCAGTAGAGGGGGAGACATGATGTGCGTGTTCAGTCTGCTCCCAAGGAGAGGCGGAGGCACAGTTGTGCTGCTTTCAACATTTCAATACTACTAAGAAACTCAACAATGTGCAGAAGGAAAAATGAAAATGTGCCACAGCTGCCGAAATGGTTAAAATCTGTCACAAGCTGAAACTAAAGCAAATAATATATCTGCTCCAGAGAGAGGGGAAAATGCATTGGTTATTGGAGGGTGCCACAATTTCAATATTAAATTGAAAACTGATCGAAATTTGAGCATTCGGTTACAAAGAATCAAATTGAAAGGCTGAATCTATGATTCTGGCAGTCTTTGTTTTTCTCTCCACCCACGCTGAAGAAAAAAACAACACCTCAAAGACAACACAGCATAGCTTACCGGCAGTTATATAACATGTAACACCATTTAAACCAGGGGTCTGCAACCTGCAGCTCCAGAGCCACATGTGGCACTTCTGCAAATCTCTAGTGGCGCCCTGTGGCTTTGACAAAAATATCTGGAAATGGCTAACAGTTATTTTTTTAATATTTTCATTTTTATCTATCATTTTTGTAAACCTAAAGAAATTCTTACATTCTCCAACTGTAAAAATGTGCAGCCTCTACACTGAATGATTATCAAATAAAATGTGTATTATAACCTACATCTATGGCTCAGGAACATTTCATCTAAATCTCACGAGAGGCTAGTTTTGAGCTTCCCTTGAATAGCTATGAATGCCAAATCCAAAAAAAGAAAAGTCTCAATGAAATATAGAGAATTTAAATTATTGCTACATTTTTTGGGGCCAAAAATGGCTTGTTTGAAAGTCAAGGTTGCTCACCCCTGATATAGACTAGATATGGAATTTGAAAATGCAAATAACAGCTATCAGGGAATAAAACCAATTATTTGTTAACCCTTTCAAATCAAAACTCAACTGTCTAGTCATGGCATGATAGTCAGTGCAAAATTTAAAAAATAATAATAATTGAAAAGTCAAACTGAATTGTGCATTTGGAAAATCAAGATGCCCCTACTGATTATGTCAAGTAAAAAATCAGTATTCAGTGTGGGAACACACACATTATGAAATTCTGGGCTGATAGCAATGTTTAAATGGAGTTTATGGTGTAAATGATTTTTTGTGGTTGTTAATTGCGTTTTCACTGTTATTTATTCCACCTTTTGTGCTAAGGAAACAAAGAACTCTTCAGTATGAAAAACACAGCACCCACACTCTCTTACACCTCTGATGTGACTTCTTCTCTGTGCAGCAGCTGGGCATGCTGCTACTATTGTTGAGCCCAAACACAAATAACCAGCACAACATGTGGTGATCACAAAATTGATGATGAACACAACAGATAAACATCGACCACTGCCATCGATGAATGCCACCTTACTTGCAGATAGGCTGATTGCAGTTAACAAGGCAAATAGCTATAACAGTGGTGCATCCCTAATTCAGCGACTGCTGTTTATTAATTGGTTTCCTTATATCCTTACATATGTATACAACAATGAGCACTGCTGTTTTTAATTGGTACTCTCGATGAACATAATTACTCAACAACATTTTATTTGGTTTCAGATACTAAAGTTATTTCTTTAACACAGCATTTAAGCAGTATTTTCATTCTCAATTAATCAGTGAATATTTTCCCAACAAACAATTCATGGTTTAGAGCATAGAATATCAAGAAGATTGTGAAAAATGCCAATCACAAGAAGGTGACACCTTTGCTTGTTTTGACTGACAAATTGTCCAAAGATATTCAATATATGAAAAGAAAAAACAGCAAATCCTCACTGCTACAAAGCTAGAACTAAAATGTTTGGTATTTTTGCTCAATAAATTAATCAGATGATCAGATAATTGATTTTCAAAATAACTGACAAATGCAAGACTGAAAGCAGATGGTTGCCCTCATGACAACAGGTGGGATGTTAAAAAAAAAAGAAAAGAAAAAATGCTGGAACCAACAAACACTCACTTTTCATTTCAGAGCTCATGTCAGTCAATCTAGCTCCAGACTGTTCCATTTGAATTATTTAAAGGTTTTTGGTTTACATGTGTGATTGTGTAGATCAAACACCAGTTTATGTTGTAATTCTACCATTTTTTAAGGAATATATTCAAATTCCACCATATTCTTGGCCTTGAAAAGATCACAAAATAAAATAAGATAATAAAATAAAATAAGCAAACCCTGAATTAAGAAATTGTTTCTGGATTTTAAAAAAAACAGATGGCAATGTCTGCTTTTGTCTAATCCAATGGGTTAAATACCTGACAAATTAAAAAAAAGATCACTAAATTGATCAGCCTATTTGAATGTCAAACTGACAGAGTGAGAGGTGGATAGACAGACACTTACTGATAGATTTCCCAGGGTAGAGCTTGGCCTGGGTGTGTCCTGGCACATGAGTCTCATCTTTGGCTCTTAATGTGTCCAGCTCGTGTTTAATGATGTACTGACACTCAGCCATACTGAGGAAGCCGTCCCCGTCCCCTGGAGACACAGAGCAGATCAGACACAAAGCAAACACACAGCCACCGTGACATTCACAACAAAGGCATGTTAAACAGCTCAGAGGCTGTGATAGTGAGGCCAGTGATTTCAAACTGCAACCAATGCTGCAGTCAGAGTGCGTCAATTACAACAACAACAACAACAACAACTGTTTGTTCTGACACTACAATTCATTTTCCTTCAGCTCTTTTGATTTTAGCACCTCGTCAGACTTGGGAGTCGTGATGATTAGAAATCAGTTACATGCTGGAACAGTGGTTATAATGCAGCAATGATACAGCTGGGAAAACAAGTGTGATTCAGTCATACCACTGTTAGTCCCAGCACTAAAGTCTACTACTATAGGGCTGAAATTATTCTCATTACCAAGTTATCTATAATACCACTAATGGATTATCAAAATAGTTGCTAGTTAAACTTTTGTTAACCAACTAATCAAGGAAATCTGTTTAGTCAGATATATTATACAGTACATGTCATATCTGACTAAATTATCTTTGCTAATACAAAGAGAGGGAGGGGATTAAAGATTTTTGCATATCTGAACATCACAAATCTGTATATTTTACATCTTAGGACCAGATTTAAAATATACCTGGCTATCAGAACCTATCCTTACATCCTATCAGAGGGATTTATGTCAGATGCTTTTATAATTTCTACTGTATAATGCACATATAAAGCTATGCATATAAAGCTATCTTCTGTAAGCCACTGACAGTATATAGTATTTTACAGAATCATACTTCAGGCTCCCTGAATATAATAAATAAACGATCGTGTGTCGACTTTACATGTTGATTTGCGCCACACTGTGCATTATACTCTGTTATTTGGTTGCATCCAGGCTATTGTCTCATCATAGTGCAACATCAGTCACAATTAAATCTGCAATAACTGATATTATTCAGCCACTTGGGGTCAGTGAGAACCAGATAAGAACACAACATTGACATATCATCACCTTTCATGTTGATATGGTGAACTTATTAGCAAGCAGATGCTTATTTATACATTCAGCAGTTATGGACCAACATCATTATTCATTTGCAGTCGTGTTTCTGGTGATATTCACTCTTCTTTTAACTCTGATTTTGGTCTCTACCAACTTGAGAGGGAAACATCCGAATCTGAAACTGTATCTGACTGCTGTTTGGTGCTGAGTGGGTAGTGTACAGTAGGGCTGCACAATTAATCAAAATTTTATCGAAATCACAATATGGCTTTCTGCAATTTTCAAAGTGCAGGAGGTGCAATATTTGTTAAAGACAAAATGTGTGTCAAAAAGCTTTTAAATTAATGAACGCTGTGAGGCAGAGATGCTGTCCTACAAATCAGATTCTATAGACTTAAAAAAAAAACACCTTCATTTAGTCCAGCAAAAAAAAGAAAAAAATCACATCATCATTTTAACATGTTTTTCAATCAAAATAAGAATAATGTTGTAAAAATTATCATTAACTCTAATATCACAAATCATATCGCAATTGCAACATCAGTCCAAATAATCTCAATTAGATTTTTTTTTCAAAATCATTCAGCCCTAGCGTACAGTGAGTGGTTAGATCATTTTCTCAGAAAACAGCTAACTGCTGCAGTCTAGAACGGCACTATAAAAGCAATGAGATTTGAACCAAACCCATAATGTGACGGCCAGACAGCAAAACAAAGAGCTGAAACTCACTAATAAAGCTCTGTAGAATCAAAAGGAACTGCAGATTCAGGTCATAATTCTGTGTGTTCAACACTGCGAGTGATCCCTTTCACATGGTTACATTTTTCAGTTTCATTTGATACTTTATTATAAAAATACTGATTACAACTGCTTTGAGTAAAACTTAATTCTACAGCAGAAATACTCACAAGACAAACAACAGCCTTCATGCAGCCTCCTCCTGGTCTTTACCTTTAAAATCTGTGAAGTTGTGTTTGTTGGCACAAGTGAAGCCTCTCATGGATCCATCATTGAACTCCTTGAAGAGCCCAACCTCCTCAGCACCAGAGAGCAGCCTCTGCTGTGTGGCCCCCACCAGGAACATGTTGGGGTTTTCCTTCTCCTCAGCCACAATTCCAGGGCCCAGCTGCTCCACCAGCAGCTCGGCACCTGGGAGAAATGACCGAATTAATTACAATTAGTTGTAATGGCACACAGTGGAAACAAATATCAGAGTAGAGCAGATCATCTCTAACGTCACACCTCCATTCTGTTGCTTGTCTCTTATTCTGCTCAGTAGCCATGCAATAGCTTCCTCCTTTGTGTCTGAGGCCAGCTCCAACACCACCAGAGGAGTGAACCTGGTGCCACTGCTGTCTACTGAGTCCTGCGCCATCTTCCCCTCTCCCAGGGCAACCTGCACCAGAAATGAGAGAAAAATGACTGCCAGAGAAAATATCCTGTGGTGCTCCTCAGGGAGAAAGAGAGGATTTGAAAACAAGTATTTGGTGTAATATGCTACAAAGTAACTCTTCAGAGTAATTAGATTACTTTTTGTTGTAATGAGTGATGCAATATGTTAGTTTTGCAATTCCAATATTCCATTTTTTCAAATATGTAGTCCATAACTGTTACGATTTGACCATATTTCCACCACTGCAAGAACTACAGTTGCCTGCACCTGTCACCAGAGGAGACCTTGAGGGGGGATTTTTTTCACATTTGAGACAGAGGACAGACACAGTCTACAGTCTTGCCGGACACTGAATCTACAGAATATCGTGCCTGTGGAGAGGCTTTGTGAGTGTCATCAGAGGAACCGACTATCCAACACATTTTGAAAAATATCTACTGTGCTATAAAAGAGTAAACTACAGAGAAAATTGGTTGTGTGACCTTACAGGATTGAAAAGCTGATGCACTTTTATAGTTTAGTATAGGCTGTGTTTTGAGAAGGAAAAATTTGCCGACAGATTGTCAAAATAGTAGAAAATAGTAACATTTACTCCAGACATAATCAAGGCACTCTTGTACTTAAGTGTTTCTGCTCTATGTTACTTTACACTTTACCTATTTCAGAGGGAAATATTGTACTTTTTACTCCACCACATTTATCTGACAGCTATAGGTGCTAGTTACTTTTTACATTAAAAAAATGATATGCTTCCATGATATAATACAATATTACACTACCTTATCTACAGCCCGACCAATGATGGATTTTTGTGGCTGATGATGATTCTGATATTATGGAGTGAAAAAAATCTGATACTGATATATTGGCCAATATTCTATATATACAGAATATAATATACCAAATATAGATAAACACACATTTTTTGCAACGATCCCTCAAATGCGGTTATCAAACACTGCTGAAGATATGTAATTGAGGCAGGATATTTTACAGTTTAACAATAAGCTTTTTTGACAAAAAATGGTACAAGGACACTGAAATAGTAAAGATTCAGTCAAATTGAGTTAAATCAAGAAAGAGGGACAAGTAAAACGCTGCCCATAAAGCTAAAAAATATCACTATCAGCCGATAATATCAGCTGGCCAATATATTGGTTAGACTCAAAAATAAAAACACTGTGAAAGCAGCCATTCTTCATTATATGCACTTTTAATTGATACTTGAAGTACATTCTGCTGGTAATACTTCTGTACTTTTATCTAAGTAACATTTTGAATTCAAGATTTTTACTTGTAATGGAGTACTTGGTACCATGGTATTTATACTTCTGAGTACTTCTTCCACCACTGAGACGATATAACCAACATGCACAAGAAATCGGTTACTTTTTAATGACAGTAATCTATAATCTAAAAAAGTAATTATTTAGTAGTTTCTTTTAAAAGTAACATTACTCAACACTGTTTATATATAAATTATATATGTGATCATTTTAAAATATATGAAAATACTATTTAGGTAATAAAACAATGTAAACTGTTTAAAAATATTTGGGAATGGGGGGCGCTATTGTGTGCTTTAACAATATCAGGGAGTGTATGTATAAATGCATGAAGAGAATTAGAAGAGACATTTGTCTAGTACAGTGAGAGATGGCAGTCATCAGGACAAAGTCAAACTAAATATGCTGGTAATCTCATGGACAGGTTTACACAAGGTGTGTCAGAGCTGTTCCACCTAAGTATGCACAGTGTGCTCCCTATAATAAAAGTGATCTTATCACCACCAGTGGAATCATTACAACGGGTATCTGCTGAATTAATTCATTTCACATCTATAAATTGTACAGTAAGGGAAGTGGCCTGGAGAGCAGATAGTGTACTGACAGAAACAGCTGACAGACTCACACACACACACACACACACACACACACAGACAGGGAGGGGAGGGGCTTCATAAACAGGCTTTAGTGGAAAAGTCTTGGAGAGCGGTGGGTGAACACGGTACCGACTGCTCTACGTCAAATCCCTGGTTCGTCTGGCTTCTTTCAGTGTGTATCGGGGCAGCTCGGTTCGGTACTCACCCCGCTCGGCGTCCGTGTAGAATCGACTCTGATCCAGCCTCGGGACAGGGCGGGAGCTGGCCCTGCTGCTGATCTGTGAAACAGTCAGATTAGATTATTTTAAAACCACATGTCTGTTTAGTTTGGAGTCTGACAGCTGCTGCATCGGGTGGACTTCATGTTCCACGTCACGAAGGGGCGCAGCGAACTTCAGCGTCACACCCACCAACGTTGCAGCCCGAGGACGTAACGAATGAGCCAATCACGGCTACCTCACAACAACTCGACAGAGATTTTACAATAACATCAGATTCATCCGCAGGGGACCACAAATATCCGGACTGTTTTTTGTTTTATGCAGAACTTGTTTTTTTCTTTTCTTTGACGTTTTTTCATCTCTTACTACATTTATTGTGACTATCATGCACCAAGCACTGAGGCAAATTCCTTTTATGTGAAAACCTACTTCGCAATAAACCAATTTCCGATTCTGACAGCCAGGGGGGGCGTAACAACAGGTCACCGGGGGCCCTGTTATCTTTCATGCTGGTTTGTAATATTTTCTGGATTATTTACTCCTCTGTGACAGCAATTTGAATGTCTTTGGGTTGTGAGCAAAACAAAACATTTGGGGACGTCATCTTAAGCTTTGGGAAACATTGATCAACATTTTTCACGCGTTTTCTTACATTTTATAGGCAAACGACAATTATTCGAGGAAATAACAGACTGATTATCTACTATTAAAATCATCGTTGTTGCAGCCCTGGTTTTACCATTACTCTCGATGCTTATACGTATTTTGCAAATTAAACAATAAAAACATGAATATTTACTCTTCTTCAAGGAGAGATTATTTCATTTTAACGAAAAAACTTTCATTAAAATTGGGGCAACATATATGAAAAATGTCTGAAAGCGGATTTGGTTACAATAGACGTTTTAGACATGTAATAGCAGGGTAAACACAAGTGTTACCAATTTTATTAATTAAGATTCCGTGCGGCTATTCATGTTGGCTCACTTGGACCTTAATTAGTATCATCTGTAACACCTGTGTTTGCCCAATGAGGCAGGCATTAAAAAAGGACTGTGCATAAGAAACGTTAAATTGATATACACTGAGTGGATGTCAGTCCAAGGCACACCTGTGCACTATCATGTTGTTTAATCAGCATCTCTATAAGTCACACCTGAACAGGTGGAAGTATTATTAAAAGTGTTGGGTTTATTATACTCCATTATATTCGAGAGAAGTCAGATATCTCCAAAACTAGGCAATTCACACCAAAACTACCTAGATGCATTACGGGTAACAGGAAAAATATGTACAGTATCTTTGCCTTTGAAGTGAAATGTCCCTTCAAAGTTACAGTCTATTATAAATATTATAGTAGTCTCATATAAACGATTGTATTCTCTCAAGGCCTACAAACTCCTGGTCCACCTACACGGGTGTTTTCACTTCCTAAGTAGACCCCTTCTCAGGTGGGATGTACATGTAGACTGCTTAACTAACATCGCACTATAAGATATTATAAGTGGAGCAGACGTATTGGTATTTCTAAAGCTATGAATGACTTTTAATTGAATGAACATGGAGAAGTCCTTAACTGGAGAATGTACGCTCAGTAAGAGTTTAACCGAAAACTTGAAACAGTGTTTCTAACATTTTAATGACTTGCAGCTATGACTCACACGTCTGCGGGTTTGTTCAAAATGTAACATTTTAGTGTGTACTAAAAGCTGTCAGCGCAAACAATGTAACCATGTGTAACGTTTAATATGCGCAGGATATTTACATAAGAGCTATTAACTTAATTTAACTACTTACCAAAGCTCTCTTCTCTGCTGAGCAGCAATTGTTTAGATATTTGACAGGGAAGCTACTTCCGCAGTGTCTCACGCTCTGTGGCTGGGTGCGCTTGTTTTGTGTTACAAAGAGGTAAAGAAACGCTGCGACGAGCGGGGGCAGAAACGTCATGGACCTGCCTGTCTGTCGAGTTAAGCGGCCAAGACGCCGCTCGGCGGAGATATCTGAAAATTCAAATCAAACGTCTCCAATCATATTGACACTACGTCAGAGTCTCTGAGGCCACGTGACCGCGAGTAGTATCAGAGGTGGTGTTGCAGTATGGCCGAGCAAGCGGTGACAGGGGACGGAGGGTAAGTGAAGTATTTACAGTTTAACAAACCATATTCACTCTGTCAGATGTCTTGGCATTACAACGCTACCGTAACGCTTAATTCTATGTAAATTGTGGAAAACGTGTAACGTTATGTTGTTGTCATACGCAAGTTGTTTCAACATGTTTAACAAGTTTAAGAGTTACATGTCAACATGTTTCATTTGTTATACGCTGAAAGAGTCAGACACTATCCTGAAGTTCAGGTAAACACACATGGTGGTCAGAGGTTGTTACATGACAGTGAATATGAAACATGTTATAACAGGTTTTTGCTCTTCCTATGTCGAAGAGACCTCGTAGATAGGATGTTTTACACAGTGCACCATTACACGGTGCACTTGTAGGTCTAAACATGGTATCTGCTATACAGGTTATGTTTTAGAGGAGATGACGTTTAAATGTCACGCCACCATTTACTACAGGGAGCTGATGTAGCAAGTTATATGCTAATGTTAAATACATACATTTGTCGCCTATTACTCATAGTAAGTCTACTGTCATCTGTCAGCCAGTGGTCTTTGCCCTCATTCGCTTCTTGTTTCATTTTATTCTGGCTTCAGGGTTGTTCAGAGAATGATGTCTGTTGTTGGTGTTCCCAGTCTGGTCAGCAGTGTGTGGGGATATGTGGACACCACAGTGCAGTAAGTGTGTTCTCTGACTATCTCTGACTATAAACCTTAAAGTCCCCTAAAGTGTTTTGCTTAATGTTCCCACAGTTGGATGTTTGAGTCTGAGTGTGCAGAATGATGGGTGTGCAGAGTTAAAGGAGGCTGTTTTTGCATTCATCTGCTGAAGGGAGAACATTTCTCTGTGCTCACATTAAAGGGACAGTTCACCCCAAAATCAATAATACAGATTATGCCCCTGACCTGTAGTGCTATTTATCCATCTAGATTATTTTGAGTTTTGGAGATATCAGCTGTAGAGATGTGTGCCTCCTCTTTAATATAATGGTACTAAATGGCACTTGGCTTGTGGTGCTCAAAGAGCCACAAAAAACATTTAAAAAACAAAACAACAATGTCTCTTTCCAAAAATCTTGACCCGGTTACTCAAGATAATCCACAGACCTTATTGTGAGTAGTGCCATCTAGTTTCATTATACTGGAGAGAAGGCAGACAACAGTCGGTCGATCTCTCCAAAACTCGGCAACTCACACTAAAACGGTATATGATGGATAAATAACTCTACAGGTTAGAGGAGAAATATGTATTTTTGATTTTTGGCTGAACTGTCCCTTTAAAATTTCAATTTAACATAAATGAGAAGGATTTTGTGGCATCACAACACATTTGGAGCCAGTATGGTCCAATATGTAAATTTACACATGTGATGTGTAGTTCTGTCACAGTAACTACTTTTGTTGGATAATATATTGTCCTAGAGAGAAAAACAATATTATTGTTATTTAAGAGTTAAGAGCATTTTATGCCACTGAAATAATCATAATATAATAGCAAAACAATCCAAGTACATCCTGTCAGAGACCAGTGAACCTTTAATTCTTAAGAATATTCAGACATTGAAATTGGAATGTGAAAAAATATTAAAATAACCTAAATAAATAAAACAGAAATAAAATAAAACAGCACATCCAAAACAATAAATAAAATGGACTCTCGGCTTTTAAATCAAGTCCATTTGGGCTTATTCCTCTAAACTTTCTGGCTGGATGTCCTATTAACGTTATCATTCAGTAACATGTTTTCACCTCACTTGTATTACTGTCACTGTGGCTGTGTGTCTGTGTCTGCATTAGGTTTTCAGGTTATTCCACAGTACACAATATATATGCTGATAGAGCTACACATTTTCTCTAAAATAGCATAAATTCTCAAATAGTGCAAACGTGATGATCCTATAGAATCTGATGTATTTTACTACCCAACAGTGGTGCTTTCACAAAATATGAACACAATGAGATTTTTGATAAATGATCATTAGTAATGTGGATATCATTACTAAGTGGGTAAAGGCAAATAAAAGAACAGCTAGAACAGACTGGTAAGTTCAGAAATTTACATCCCTTTACTGTAATGCAGCCTTTAAAACCAGGAAAAGACAATACTTGTCAATGGCCAATATATAATGTATATTTCCGGGTTTTAGATTGATTTTTTATGAATTACAGCACAGTATGGGGTAGGGGAACAGTATGTCAGAAGCAGTGTAATTCAACTGCAGTTTTCTGTCCATTATATCACAAAATATATTTAATGCAAGCCAGTAGTGGTTTTAGATTAGATTTGCTGTCATTTCGGACGGGAGAAACATGTTGACATTTAAAAAAGATGATGGTGACTGAGGAAATGTAGGCAAATGTTTACAGTTGGATAGCACAGGGCTCGAAAACCAACTTTTTTCCCGCTTTTCAAAAAATTCACAAGGGGGAGTGCTAACATCATTCCATGGCAGCCAGTTTTTGTTTAGCTTTAATTTTTTTTGTATATAGCAATGGTTCTCATACTTTTCTGGCATGACCCCCCTCAGTACAGTATTGGGTACAGTATGTTTTTTTGTTTTTTTTTTTAAATCAATCGTTAACAATGATAGGGGAAGCAGGAGGGGTTTCTGTTCAATACCTCTCAACTGATGATGTTGTGGCAACAGACAACACAAAAACATCTATCTTGTCGGTGTCACCTAATGATTACAACAGTCATCAAACAAGCCCTGACACATTAATAACTTAAAGACTCCCTGCAGTGAAAATCCCATTTTTAACCTTGTTAACACATCCATGTGGTGTTTTTCATGTTACAACACATATCAGGAGGAAAATAGGCAGTAAACACCATGTCTGAGCATTTCTTGCTTTGAAACTGCAGTGAGCAAGGATGGTCTCAAAAAAAAACCAGATTGAGTCAGGCTGAGTATATGTATATATAGTATATGTATATATAGACTGACAGCTTTTCTGTCAGTTTATATATAAAAAGCCTACCTAAAATCGATATCAGTTAAAGTGTACGCTATATTTAGAATATTTTTACCACTTTACTTTGCCGTCAGACAGCCTTTTCTGATGGAAAACTGCCATTATGTCTGCAAATATCACTCTCTCCAAAGCTACCAGACTCCTTGGACAAAACATTTTACCTCACAGAACATGTGACTTCCTGGTTTACCAGTGCCCCAATCAGTTCTTTTGTTTGTGTTATTTGTAATTATTGTGTAACTTTGGTGTTTTAACGGGTTAGTTGTAGGGTTTCAAATTGTAAGCACTTTCCTTACTTGATTCTTGGTTACAACGATCAATTAATCATACACATCATATTGCATATTCTTTGACAACATTACATAGCCTAAGAAACATATGAAGACATAAAGGGCTGCATATTAAACACATTTACTTGAATATCAGATAACACTTATAAAACTCTTATAAAATAATCTCTTTATTATTATATTATTACATTTCAGATCTTTGTTTGATGGTAGATTGATTAAATTTGACTTTATCCGTCAAATGCTTAATGACCAATTAATCAACTATCAATTAATCATTATCATCCCTAATTCGTTCAGATTCACATCATTTTGAGTATGAAAGTGGGGCTTTTATTTCTGGTCACTTAAAGGTTTGTGAATAAGAGAGGGTTATGCATGGAGTGAGTATGGAATATCATGCGTAGCAAACAAATTCACAAAAATGTGTGCACTAGAGAAAATGGAGACATGTATGCAGAGTATCAGAATCTGGTGACTTTCCTGGCTTGACTGCTGCTGTTTCTTCACTTGTTTCCTTTTCAGACTTTATTTTGAAATCTCCACACATTGTCGATCAGGGGTTTCCCAACATCGCCCGATGAGCTAACTGAACTTCTAAATGGAACATTCTGTTGAAAATAAAGTCACTTCCTGAAATAGTGATTGAACAACCGGAGATGTTTTTGCTCATCAGTGCTTTTGTTCCAGCTTTGCACTCTGTGATGTTCTGTCCCCTAAACCACACTGCGTCAACAGAGCCCACTATAAGTACCCTCTGTTTTATACAGATTAACTCACACTGAGCAGCTGATGCAGAGGTCATCAGATGTAACGTTCTGAAACACAATAAATGCACAAATTCAGGCCTTGTGTTCTCATGTGCTCTTTTTAATATACTGTCTAACTTGTACCCTATGCTGTTTGTATCTGTTTCGATCTAAATCCTTTAGTCCCACACTGCAGTGACACCATGTCCCTGCTGTAGTTCATAAAGATGACGCTCATAAAGAAACTGATGATTGAGGTGCTTGTCTGTCTGTCTCTATAGGTGGTGCTGGATCCCCAACTGGCTGCCACCATGGTGCCCCACCTCTCAGATAAAGCTACAGACTGCAGAGGACATGATGCTGCGATGTAAGGATCAGCCTGTCTAACTTTTAGCTTACACATATGACTGTCAGAATGTGGAGTTTTATTAATGAAAAGCCTAATTATTAGATGATGCAACTGAATTCCCACTATTTATGTACACTGTGAGACTTGCAAACTGTGGTCACTCACTTACTCTCAGTCCCTCATTCACTCATTCAGTCGTACTGGACATGTACTGAAATGACCCTTCTTAAGTCCTGCTCCTTTTTTTTGCTTGACCTTGGCCAACTTTCTCCTTTCCTGTTCCTGTTTCCTGTCCTTTGATATGCTATGTGCTAGGCTCGTCTATGTTGACGAGAAAACCAAATTTTGAAGATGGTTATAAGATGTTGCTGGGGGACCTGTAAAAGGCAGCAAAACACTAGCTAACCAGCTACCTATTCTTTATTAATTGTTAACTTGCTAATTAGCTAAATAAAGATGTGACTGTGTTGCTTTTACAGGTCCCCCAGCAACATCTTTTAATACTGTAAATACTTTCCTCATTTCTAATTTTCTGGGAATGATTGAACATACAAAGGTTGGACTGCGAATTTGTTTTAAAATTTAAAAAAAAAAAAAAAATCATTGTGACATTAAACCTACTATGTGTAATTGTTAAGAAAACCCTTGTTAATAGTAACACTGGTGACCATTAAGTGAACTGCAGTCAGCATCCTGTTTGTTTTTGCATTCGCACTCCACAGGCACGAGTGAGTATCATCATGGTCACTGGTCTAAACAGTGACATGACATACATGATGGAACACTGAATTGAACACTGAATGCTGGAAAATAAGTTACAATGAAATTTAGAACTATTATAACTTTACTATTGAATCTGTAATGTTTCTAAATTTTACATAATAATTTACATAAAATCACTTTGTAGGATGTGGGCCACCAAGAAAGTTATGTTACAGTCCGTTCACCCGTTGGCTTTTAAGTGTTAGTATCTGTGCAAATCTTCTGGTTTGTGTATTATTTTATTCAGAATTGTTTGGATCAGAAAAAAAAGCACATTTTGTTAAGCCATTTTAGGAATAAAAATGAATATTTAAATATACTGTGTATAGTGTATTTTCAGTGCACTGTGGTCTTGGTTGGTTCTTGTGTGTAAGCATCACACTCAAACAAGATGTCACTTCAAAAATCAATAATGATTGGTCAAATTAACCAAAAAATAAGTAAAAATTGCATCACATAAGCGGTTGTGTAACTGTATCTTTAAATTATAATTTCTCTCTTTCAGTTAAAAGTAATAGTCTCATAACATTCCTTTTTATTCCTCTCTTTCCTTGTCCTTCCCTTTCTTTTCAGGTGTAGACAGCACTTACTCAAAACAGTTCATCTCCATCTCCAACGGTAACCGGCTGTGGACCTTGACCTTTAGCAGTGAAGGTGTCAAAAACAAAACCCCCTTGGTTCTGCTCCACGGGTTTGGTGGTGGTGTAGGTCTTTGGGCTCACAACCTGGATGTTCTCTCCCAGCGTCGGCCCGTGTTCGCACTGGACCTGCTGGGCTTCGGACAGAGCAGCAGGCCTCTGTTCTCCGCGGACGCTCAGGAGGCAGAGGAACAGTTTGTGGAGTCTATAGAGCAGTGGAGAGCCAAGATGGGTCTGGAGTCCATGATACTGCTGGGACACAACCTGGGTGGATACCTGGCTGTGTCATACTCTATTAAATATCCAGGCAGGTGGGTGCAGATTATGGGATTTCTCCTACTGTATCTTACTGTAGGGTTGTGTTGTTTTTAATTTAAAAGGGATATTTTATCCCGTGGTGCTGATCTTGTTGATACGAGCTGCATTTAGTGTGATAAATGTCGCACAGCAGGCAAAGCAACAAACGTGCAAAGTTAAGAAATATGGATGTAGCTCAATCTGAAACATTTTTGACTGACACTCGGAGTTGTTGCTCAGCTGGTGAAACTTAACTAACCCTTTTAAAACACTAAAGTCACACAATGATACAAACTAACTAACTGTTCAAGGCAGCAATCGGCCAAAAACTCTTGTGTCGGCCAAGTAAAATGCAAATTTTTGCCACAGGAGGCTGTTCATTTTGGAGAGAATTATATTTGTCCTATATATCTTATGTTTAAATTTTTTTAGGTGTGCCTTTTTCTGGTGGCTAAAATACCTTTCATGGCTGAATAAAAGGTCGGCATAAAAGAATCTATATATATATTTAGGATATTTTCACCACTTTAGTAAAGTGTCACTCTTTCTAAACCAAACTATCCCTTTAATAATTCAATATTTCATTCATGAGTACCCTAACATATGGGTCTCTCAATTCTTTGTTGTGAAATGATTATGAAATGATCATATGTAAATATAATAGACATTAGTATTCTGTCATGGCACAGCCCAGCAGTTACATGCTGTAATTACTTTCGAGGTTAATTATTATTATGCCATCCATTTAAAAAAGGCTTATAAAATTAACAGCAGTTTGTTTTAAAGCATTCGGATGAAAGTGTTGTTTTATATTCATGTTGGTGGCAAATCTGTTGATAAAGGCTAATTCCTGTTTATTACAGCAGGGGAACAAGGTTCCACAATAACTGGACATGCTTAAAGTGACTATATTCAACATTTTTCCAATAACAATATATCAATATATCAAAACAGTGTGGAAAGGGTTTGCTCACAATGATGAATCTGCAGAGACTTATCACCTGAATCTGCAGCTTCACCCGCCTTTACGGAGCTTTATAGTGAGTTTCAGCTCATTGTTTAGCTGTCAGGCTGCAACGTTACTGTTCTGATTCACTCTCACAGCTCACATAGCTTTATTTTTAGAGAAAAACTTTCAAACCCACTGCACACACTACCTGTTCAGCAGCAGACAAAGGAGAGTGAGTGTTGGAAAGGTTAACAGAAACACAAATGAATGATAAAGTTGCTCCACAGCTGCTGGATGTGTAAATAAGGAACTGTTTGCTAACAAGTTTGCCATATCAACTGAAAAAACTTGATGATATGTCAGTGTTGTGTTTATTGATTGACCAATATGGGTTTTTCAAAGTCAGTGTCAATATTTAAAGAGCTGATAGCCAATATCAAAACAAAGAAAAGTCATGTATAATTATAATAATACAAAGGCTTGTGCTGTAGATTTCAGAACATGACTGGACTGGTTAACAGAAAGTGGTGTACAGTATGTCAGAACTGCATTATTCTTTACATTATAACATCATTTATGTTTCACTCGAGCCTGTAACAGTTTCAGATTAGATTTGCTGTCATTTAGGATGATATAATCATCTTAACAATGCAAAAAGATGATGGTGACTTGAGGAAAACCCAAAAGTTAGAGAGCTAACATTGATTCTACAGCTGACACACTTAACTATAAGATTGCCTACAGGTGTGTTTGCCGACATGTTTTATTTGATCAGCCTTGTGAGCACAGGTTCTGGCCGATGTTGATTTCCTCAAAATGCCCAACAATCAGCTGATTAGTTGACCAACCGATTAATCGGTCTGTCACTAACTGTGTTGACAGAACATTCCCCCAAAAAAGAGAGAAAGTAGACATGGAGATGGAGATTGCATGGAGATTGTTTTGTTAAGAAACAAATTGTAATAAACCAGAATTATGCTTTCATAATTTAAATCAGAACCAGGTTTAACGCCATGTAGGTTTGCAACATAGAAGAAATATGTTTTTGTGTGTAACAACAGACATAGTAAGCAGAAAAATATAGACATATAAAAATTGGCAATAAAATGTGAGAAAATATTTAAAAATGTGTATAATACGTTATGTAAATGTAAGATAATTCACAATATGAAGCAAGATAGTAATCCAAAGATAAAGCAAAGCAAATAAAGATGTGCATCAATGTAACACATTTAGTCAGATGGCATAGGCCTTGCAAGTGACTCAAAGGGTTTGTGTCCTGGGTGGGAGGGGTCGGCCACAATCTTTCCTGCTCGCCTCGGGGTCCAGGAGGCGTACAGGTTGTGCAGAGAAGGCAGATTGCAGCTGATCACTTCCTCGGCTGAGCGAATGATCCGCTGCAGCCTGCCCTTATCCTTGGCAGTGGCAGCAGCAGTGTACCAGATTGTGATGGAGGAGGTGAGGATGGAGGAGGTGACGGCGGAGTAGAAGTACGCCGTCCCCGTCTTTGGCAGGTCGAACTTCTCCAACTGCCCGAGAAAGTAGGTCCTCTGCCGGGCTTACCACAAATGTTAATAAACACAGAGCAGAGACGCAGACTCTGCCCAGAAGGAGAAAAATGACTGTGTTATGAACAGTGTTATGAATAATGATCGTGCCCTTTTTGTGTTAACATGACCGTAGCAGAACACGCCGGCGTGTGTACAGGATACAGTCGTAGCAGTGTGCCTGTAGGTGCTGGCAGCCTGCGATAACAGCAGTGTCCTCCAAGCCTCTTCTCCTCCCACTAGACTCTATCTCCCCTGAATCATCTCCTCTCGCTGCGTCTCCAGCTCCCAGCTTCCAGCCGGCTCTCCCCAAAGGACGTCTGATAAAATGTCCTCAATCCCTTATCACCCTCCTCCATCACTAATGCTAAAAAAAAAATCCCTCTTCCTCTCCTCTTATTGTTATCTCAGTGTTCCAAATGGCCTTTAAGTTCTAACACGAGACGCTCTTAATCACAGACATATGTCCTTATTTAAGATGAACTGTGCTCATTTTGAATTCTTAAGGCCTAAAGAGAACGTTTGTAATACAACATCGTAGATTACAATTTGAGGCCCTTAAAACAATTTGTGCTGTGTGTAATGTTATGTGATATGTGGTTTAGTCTGACATATTTCAGAGCTTTGACCATCAGTCCTATTGGCTGAGATAGCACTGTTGTTCATCAGGGTAATTATTTAGATGAAGAAGCACGATTACATCAATACAGTATGTCAAAGTTCAACCAGGAAGTCAGTCTGTCTGCCCTTGTTTTCTCTTCTGTTTGTGTTTGGCTAACCCCAGGGTTTGTTTAAGATTTGTTTAATCATTAATGGCACAAGTCTGATATCACAGTTTGCCTGTAATTTAAAGCTGAATTAATAGATCTGACCATTTTTGAGCAGTGGAACAAGTTAAGACCACAAGACTGCCATATTTTCACCTAATTATGTCATTGTCATGAGCATGTTTATGAAACGGTTGTCCATTATACAATGAGGACGACACTCATTTCATGTAGTTAATGAGAGCAGAGTAATTTGCAGGCCAGGAAACCAAAACGATGATCTGTTTGATAACCCAATAGAGCTGAGAGGAACTGCACAGTTCATCATTACAAGCATTTCTTATCCATTGTTATTGAAAAAATATTGATTTGAACAGTTTTACAACATAAATGTTTCCTTGATTTACAGTTTTAAAAGAAAATTTGGCTTTTACAACCTGCTTTATGTTCTTAGATTTCATTCCTATTTGTTGGGATAACCTTTCACTTACCAGACTGACAATAAAGTAGTAGTGTGTCATCTGAACAGGGTCCATCTGGCCAGCAACACAAGAGATTAGACCAGTTATAAACAATGCAACTTCTATATCAAGACCACTTCCATGGAAATGAAAGGCAAAGTATACAGTATACAGCTCAGTTACATAATATTCATAATTTTACAACACAAAAGATGATTGTAATGGATACAGCTGAGCGTTCACATTTGTTTTTTAAATAGACAACTCCCATAATTGAACTAATCTGAGTGTTTTTTAACAAGCTGCCCGATCATGTGATTTCCTTGTGTTATAGGTCGTAATGGACAGTGTTGTAAAGTCCGACCTAACACAGTCATAGAGTTCAGATTTTATCAGTGACATTGGTATCTCAAAGGTAATATGACAGAATGTCTGATGGCATAACTTAACGTGGTGATGCAAGATATATTTTGCATGTAACATTAAGTAGGAAAACAAAAATAAAATAAAACTACCTGTATTTAATATTTAAGGGGACTGTTCACCATTTTTGGGAAGAGCCAGGACACTATTAGCTGAACTCACCCCTGACTTGGAGCCTCAAATGGTTTGGTACACTTTGGCTTTTGTATTGATTAAACAAATGAGATATGATGTATTAATTAGTTAAAATTTAGAGGTGCTGGTAAGCAGATTTTGCTACATTTGGACGGAACAAATCTCACTGTTTCCCCTTTCATGCTAGCAAATTTCTGAATCCTACTATGGCAGTGGCATGGTCTGCCCTACTGGTCTGCCTCTGACTGGCTTACCCTTATATCCTTGCCCCTACCCAATCATCAGTCCTCATGCCTAAACCCAACCAAGCCAGCCAATGAAGGCAACAGGTACTAGCCAATCAGAGGGTAAAGTAGCATTCTTGATTTAGTGTCCTGCTAGCTTCATATTTTGAGTATAGTCATGGTATCCATCTTTTCAAACATTTTCCAACATGTTGAACTGTTCCTTTAAATTGTATTAAGGCATGTTTGTGGGTCTGTATGACCCATTTGACATAACAAAACATTAAATAAGGTGAACTTGTGTTTCTGTGGCCTACAGAGTAAAGCACATACTGCTGGTAGAGCCCTGGGGTTTCCCAGAGCGTCCGAACACTGAGGAGGCAGACCGTCCCATCCCAGTATGGATCAAAGCCCTCGGGGCCATGTTCAGTCCCTTCAACCCCCTGGCTGGCCTGAGGCTGGTTGGGCCACTGGGTAAGACTGGAAAATTAGGTGGTAAAACATAGCATATTACTACAGCACAGACTCCCAGCCTGTTTATATCAGCTACATTAGATGAAACCATAATGGTCCTCAGGGGAAAACTGGGTAGGGGCTTCAGCACAGCAGGATACAGTGAATAAAAATGGAGCAAGTAAGAGCAGAGCAAATAGAGTAGTGTCACACATAATAGAACTGTATATTTAATGGGTGATTTATTCTGGGTTTCTCAAATGGAAACTCCACTTGGCCATAAGTTAAAAGAAGTAATGTACATTAGAGAACTGATGCCCTCTCCTCCCTTAACCTAGGGGGTTTATACTGTAGCAACTTCATCATGTAGAAACCTACATCAGGTCACATGGAATATGTTTTAAAAGGGGCTTGAGAAAACAGCATTTTGATGCTAGAACATACAAGGACATTGTTAAAGTGGTTTTGTATATCTTATTTTAAGTCTCTTTCTATTTTTTGCTTAATGTATGTTTTCTTAAGGGCAAATGCCAACAACGCTATTTACATCTGGGGTGGAATAGCTGATGTGGTTATTTATACCTTCATGTCAGAGACACACCTAACCTTGTTTTGGTGGCTAAACCTAACCAAGTGGTTTTGGCGTTTAATCTTTGCCAAGTGTACCTTGCAAGGCCGCTGGATTCACAAGATCACACGAGAATCCGTCTTACTCCAGCTTCAAGTTATCCGTTTGTGTCTGCAATAAAAGTGGTGCAGCCAGTCACCTAGGACAATCACTAGTCCTAGGAGGGACTACTGGCTGCTACAGGCACGGTTTTAGGTGTAACAACAGCAAGGCGCGTCCATGGAAGCAGCTTGTCTCCAGCAAACGATGGCGGCTCCTGAAGAGTTTAGCGTAGACGTGGCAATAGAATCAGTTATTTCTTCACTGAAAGAAGAGCAAAGAATGGAACTTGAGATGGAAAAATGTTTTCACTCTTCGCCAGACTAGCTTTGGAAAGAGTTTGATCTGATTGGTTAAAGTTAGCCCATCGTGGATGTGATAGACAGATTGTTCATTCAATCACCTGCCAAGTGTTTTTTTTTAAAGTACCCGCCCGTTTCCAAACAGTTTAAAGTTAGTTTCCTGACCCATTCTGTGTGGACTAAACTAGGGGACTGCCACATAACTATTCTCACCCAGGTGCAAATAGACACATTTTTTAACATACATAAAACTGGCTTGACTACTAATTAAAGCTAGTCATATAATGAACACACCAGACTACAAGAATTCCACTAAAACTGATATATAATGTTTTGGTTTAGACTTTAAAGAGGAAGCAGTTCAAACCATGGTTCATTCTGTGCCCTCTAACCCTCTCTCAGTTATTAATAATCATGTAAAAAGTAATGAGGCAGCCTCATCTCTTAATGGCTACATGCTTGGTTTTGACACTTGAGCATCTCCTCTGCGGCCCCTGCAGGTCCCACCCTGGTCCAGACTCTGAGACCTGACTTCAAGAGGAAGTTCTCGTCCATGTTCCGTGACAACACCGTGTCAGAGTACATCTACCACCTGAACGTGCAAACCCCCAGGTCTGCCCCTCTCTGTCTCTGCCTCGCTGTCGAGTCTCATTAATAACCGCAATGAAAGCGATTTATTCATTACCTTTGTTGCAGTCATTTGAGAGTGTCACTGCATAATGTGACGCCTTGTTGTCAGCATTTGCTGAGTTAATTGTCCTTCTGTATTGCCACAGCGGGGAAGCAGCTTTTAAGAACATGACCGGGCACTATGGCTGGGCTAAAAGGCCGATGCTACACAGAATGGACCAGCTTCACCCCGAGATCCCCATCACCATCATCTACGGCTCCCGCTCCAGCATAGACAGCAACTCGGGCAGCGCCATCAAGAAGATGAGGCCACGCTCTCATGTGGAGATCATAGTAAGTTCACGATGAACTGGATGAGAGAGAGGGGAATGAATTCACTTTACTCTTTCTACCCGGTTATGATCTTTTCCTGCCACTTTCTCTTTTGTGAGTTCATGTTGGATTCACCAGATTTGCTTTCACTTGTTAATGAGATGAAATATATACCGTAGCTTATATTTATTTTACTGATGAACTTTACCGACAAGGTTGTGGTTATTATTGGTGAGTTATAAATTTAAATGTATCAGATATCGATTTGTACTTGTTTATATTAGGTAATTGAGTTCCCAGTGTTTCCAGAGAATCCTCGCCCAAGGTTTCTGGGAAAAATACGCCTTTTCTAAACCTCATTAACACTTCCATGTAAAGGTCAGAGATAAACTGTAGTCCGTAAATTGCCATTATTACAGTCATATAACTTCACTTTTTCATAGAGTTGTTTATTACTACTTTCCTGCTATAATGGAAGCAAAAAAGTTTTTAGCTGCTGTTTCATAATTTCTGCTAGAATAAGTGGTTATTCTTTCCCTGCCACTGGATGCAGTAATCAACTTTAGTCAGCACTGATGAGATACGACCAAGAAGTTGATAAATGTTCCTGTATAATCAGGGACATAGACAGATATAAACACAGGATCAGATGATTGTCTTTGTTTTGTACCGTGTTATTGACAAAGATAGCATAGTTTTAAGAGGAATTGAAATGGTTATTCATATGATCTGTTTTTGAAAACTTCATTTATTCCAGGGAATCCCAGTCAAAGATTTCTTATTTAATATACTTTAATACTCCTACTACTCCTCCCTGTTTATATTACGAAATGTTGACCGCCATACAGGACAAAGAAAAATTTTAAGTGGGAATGTGTGCAATTAGTCAACTAGTCGAATGCATAACCACATTCAGCACAGGCATGAGGACGTTAACGTGCAAGGAGAGCAGGCTGCTGGTGCTAGCAGCGCTAATGTTAGCCACACTAGGCAAACCAGTATAACATTGTTTACCACCCCAACCATCAGACACTATGATCCCACTCAGTCTGAAAAGGTAATGTTGTTTTAATTTACTGCTTTCAACTTGTCTTAATTTAAATTTCTGTTTAATCAACAGGAAAATTACTTGTTAGGAACATCCCTAAATTTAGCGCTTATATACACTGAAAAGAAGAGGATTACAAAATAATATTTTTAAAAAATTAATCAATAATTATTTGTACTCTGATTCTGCACATTTTCTATGATCCACTTTACCTTCTACACCCACTGATAATGAAGAATTTGTTTTGTAAGTCATCTTTGCTGCAAACAAGCTATTTAAATCTCTTGTGATACATATTTGGTAAGAAAACTCTATAATTTCATAATTTAGTAATAATTACTAATTGTGTAGGGTGTCAATTAAAAGTAATTATGTGTCATAAGGGGTTATGAAGCTAACTGAAGTCTCCTCTGCACTGTTACGTGATAACATAACTATTTTAACTACTAATGATTTAAAATTGGAAAATTTCTTTAATCTTTGTTGTATAAAATCAATAAACCAGAGACAGTGCTCTGCAATATAAACTCTACTTTCTTTTATGGCCTCTCTTAGTATATTGCCTCCTGTTTTTAATCGCCCTCTGCCCTTCCTGTTCTCCATCCTCCCTGCAGACGATCCGTGGAGCCGGACACTACGTATACGCTGACCAGCCGGAGGACTTCAACCACAGAGTTTTACAAGTGTGTGATAAAGTGGCCTGAAGCAGAGACGAGCCTGCTTACTGAACTCTGGAGGAAAAAAAAAAGGGGAGCACCAATAACGGACATGAGAAAACACAGGATCCCTCTTCATCTGAGCAGGGATAAGGAGTGTTTGTACATAAAAGGAGCAGTTTTAGTCATGACTCATACGTCGTGAAAGGCTGCAGTTCATACGTTATGTCACCCGACCGCTGATTCAGTCATATTCCTAGAAACTGTGAATACAGGCTCTGAGATGACATCACTGATCAAGTCCCCTCTTTGAAGGCTTTTTTACCAGCATTCCTACAATTAACCAAATCATGCCTGTGGGGCCTGCATTACATGCTCCTTTTACACGACACTGTGCAGCACTCACGTACAGTAGGTGGTGCTGCTGCAGCCACTTGATTGAAGCATTAGTTATACTGTGTTTTCTCAGAATTGCCTCGCTCAAATGCAGCATGAATGTACATCACTGCCCGTACGGTATGTGGCCTCTAATAGGTCCTGTATCTGTTGGATCTAAATCTGCAAAAATAACGACACAAATTTAATACGTGTATTTTTATATCGTGCGAAAATACTTCAAATGTGAAAGTACACCTGTATTTTTGTTGGAAAATGCAATGTTTTAGGAGAGCCTCGCCTTAAATGATATATCACACTGAAACAGAATCAGTGTCACTGCATTCAGAAAGCTCAGTTACAGTGTCATGTGTTTCCTGTATAGAGCTTGGCCTGTGGTTTGTGGTTTTTTCATATGACTCTGTAGGACATCACTGCATCAGCACCAGGAAGCTGCTGTCATAGATTTATCTGCAGCTAAAAATAATCTTTTGTACTGTCCGTCCCCTGTGCTTGTTGTTTTTTTGTTTTTTTTTAAGTCAAAAGTTCATTCAGTTGCATTAATTGCGGCTGTAAACCCAGATCAGCTGTAGAGAAAGGCAGAAGGCAGCCCTCAGACCTTTTTAACTGCTGTCTACAAAAACATCTTTCATTTTAATGCATAATTAAATTTCTGGCAGAAAAACAGCAACAATAACAACAATGATAATAAAGTTTATTTATATAGCACTTTTCTTAGCAATGTTACAAGTGCTTTACAAAAAGAAATAAAATCAGACAAGGCAGATAAAATAAGAACAACGCAAAAGAATATGAGCACAGAGGAGGTAAATGGATACTAAATGATCAATAAATAGGAATAAAAATAGTATAAATAAAAATGCATATCAAACATTTCCAAAAGCTTTCTCAAAGAAAGTTTTAAAGGTCCAGTACGCAAGATTTAGCAGGGTCTACTGACAGAATAAGGCAGAAATGTCATATATTATTCATAAGTATTTGAAAGTAAGAATAGTTGTGTTTTTGTTGCCTTATCTACAGAGTGCACGGGTCCTCTTCCACGGAGGCCAACATGTCACACCACCACCTTTCTTGAGTAGGGCCTTTGACGTTTTGCATGAGTTTTGCAGCCACCGTAGGTTCTTCTACATGCTTTGGAAGGGGAGGGTGAGCTAAAGTCTAGATGCCCCTAAATCCTAAACACTTGCCCCTTTAATTACATATTTAAAAGAAGCTAGGGACTCGGGAGGGCATGTGGGTGAGTTCAGTAGGCAGAGTTTCATAGCGTTGGGGCTCTAATAGAAAATCCTGATCACCCTCTATCACAAACTGTGACCTGGGAGTAACCAGCAGGGCTTCATCCGCGGCTCTCAATGGTCACGAGTGAACATACCAAGTCACTAAATCAGAAATGTATGCGAGACCATTTAAGGCTTAAAAGTGAGCAGTAAGATTTTAAAATCAGTTTGAAATCTATCAGGGAGCCAGAGTTTGGAGGCAAGGACAGGGATGATGTGATTATGCCTCTTTGTCCCAGTAATGAGACGAGCAGCAGCAATTGATAAAATGACCTAATTTTAGTGATTATCTTGAGCTGGAAGAAACATGTCTGTTAGGTTAGCATCAAATATTACCCCTAGATTATACTCTATAATATTTATTGCTATGTGTAGTTATAGGGTTGTTCCAATTGTAGTATCAGCAAGTACACAACTCCACGTCCTGATCCAATATCAGATATTTTATTAACCCCAAAACGGGTCTTTGCTTCTTCCCACCAGCCTTATGCCTTTTTTGTTCCCAGGATGGCAAAGTCATGTTCTGTGGCATTCAATCTCTGTATGTATTTGTTCATGTTTTACAGGGTTTAACCTGAACCAGGACAATCATATCATAGCCATGCTGGGTTAGTTGTGTGCATCTGTTAAAAAAATAGCAATAATATATACATATACAATTATAGCAATAATATATTTATACATACTGTATTAAGTATGCTTGTGTGTCAGCATTTAGAGGTGCCATAGAGTTTCTGCTGAGCAGGGTTGATCCATACAGTATTACTGGAACAGTGTTCACATACATGATACTTACCTATATTTATTTATGCCATATAAAGATTAAACCTAAAACTAATCATTTGAAAGTATTTTAGAGAAAATGACTGGAAACCTAAATGGTAATGGATGGGTACCAAACCAGTTTTTGTCCTCCTCTCTCTCCAGGGTTAAGGTGCCCTGACACAGACATCTGTCTTTGGAACGAGGTCTTGTCAATCTTTTCTCACCAGCGTGATGGTGGTGGTGTCTACATCAGACCTCAAACTTCACTGTTGTCTGTAGCAATAAGACTTAAAGGGGCATTTTTTATTTTTTTATTTTTTATTTTTTTCAAAAGTTTTAAAAGGTCAGATACATGATCCTCACATATCCCAACTCTATTTCCACCTCTACTGTTGGACTCTCGTTTATGTGCCTAAAAACAATGATATTTTAAAATGCAACAATTTTTTTCTCTACCTTCCATATTTAGAGAAATGGAGTGACCAGCACACAATACTGTTTATCAATGTTCAAAGGCTGCATATTAGTCACATGTGTTTTTACAAACGTCAGTGTATTTTTGAATACTTTTTTTTTTGTTGAGCGCCCTCAGGACTAAACATCAGGATTTCTTGACATCTGCTGCATTAAATATCTGTCTCTCGTAAGTGCCCTAATTTAATAGAAGTGTGTGCTAAATCACTGGAGTGCGCCTTAAATTCAGTAACTGCAGTGTGTCTTTGTAAATTAAAATAATGTTCATATTAAAGAAACCAGTGGAAAGTCTGTTAATGCTCCATATAGGATCAGTGGAATCTATCTCTCTACCTCTTCTGGTGCTAGTTTAGAAAAAATACATGCAGACCTATCTAATTGTTTTTGCCTTGCTGATTTCCTAATTGAAATGCTCTAATTTAATCTGTGTCTATAATATGACGGGTAGGATCTCTGAGATTTTGAAGAGGCAGTGGGAAGAAAGTTATGTCGATGTACTTGGAGAACTGTGTCTGCACAGCAATGTTAAAGAGAGAGTTCAGATTTTTTTGGAGTGGGGCTGTATGAGGTTCTTATCCATAGTCAGTGTATTACCTATAGTAGATGGCAGCAGGAGTACTGGTGTAGGAAGATAAGCAACGTACTGTTGTGGACAGGGTCACCTGAGCATACATCTGCATATTTTCACCACTTTACCTTGCATCAGACAGCCTTTTCTGATTGAACACTTTGTATATAAACCAAATATTCTCTCCAAAGCCACCAGACTCCAATGTCAAAAACATTCATTTTATCTCGCAGAACTCTAGCGTTGCTGCTCTCCAGCTGCCATCATGTTTGTCTTACTGTGTGGCTTCACTGTTATAATGGTTAGTTTGGTTACACCGAAGTCGCAGAATAACACACACAAACTAACCAAGTGAGTCAGCTGTAGACCAACAGCTCCCATGCTCTTCAAGGTAAAAAATGACTGTTTTGCTAAAGGAGACTGGTTGGTTTGGAGAGGGCAGCATTTGGCTTATACAACAGCAGTTTCTTGTCAGAAAAGGCTGTCTGACAGGGCACCCCTGTAGCTCAGTTGGTAGAGCATGTGCCCCGTATGTCGAGGCAATCAGCTGTCTGCAGTAGCTGCTCATTTGACTCCCACTTTGTTGTGTCATCCTCTCTCTTTACCCCCCCTCTCTTGTCATATCTTCAGCTTTCACTATCAAATAAAGACAAAAGACAAAAAAGAAAAGGCTGTCCGACAGCAAGAAAAAGCAGTGAAAATGTTTTTTAATATAGTGTACACTTAAATTGATTTATTTATTTTTTTAGGTGGCTTAAATACAGTACTTGTTGTTGCTGACCCTGTCCACAGCAGTACATTGCTTAGCTTCCTACTCCAGCACTCCCCGGGTGTGCGGACCCACCATCTACTGTAGGTAATACACTTCCTTGAGTTCATCCTAATTGTAGACTTGCACCTCAAAATGTTTTCTCCTGTGACACCTCTTATATTTCTACCATATTTGTAGATGTGAATGCAAATAAAATGTGTGCAGTAATACAATCATGGTCCACTTGCCTCTCCGTCTTCCGTCCCACATGAATAATGTCGGTCTAACTTGTTTTTGCATCATATGTTTAATCTGCGATGCAACACTTGATTCACCCTCTTTTGCTTTTCATTTTAATGGAGCCAGATTAATCTATATTTTTCCTGCAGCTCCCCCTTATCATTTCAGAGCTGTCAGCCCTCTGCCAGGGAGAGCGATGACTCCTGTGTGTTTGTGTTGAGCAGAGGGCCTGTGTAGTTTCCCCTCTCTGCCACTAGAGGGCACTCATATGCAGATGAGAAGATGTGGAGCTCGTGGAAATGTCCTGACTCTTCCCTCTTTTGCACCAATATCTGCACTCATTTCCACCTTTATTTTATTTCATTTGCAGAGAAAGACATCTGAAAGTAACGTGGCGTGAGACATGTTTCCGCAGAGGGTGTCTTGAGGACAGCGGGGAGGGGCAGTGAACTCTGGAACAGGGAGTGTTAGATAGACTGAGGATGTGCAATGTTTTTTTTTTTCTCTTTCCCCCTTGTGTTTCCATCCTTAGATCCGGACTCAACATTAACACAGATATCGATCGAAAAAAGACATCCTATCTGTTTTTCTTTGATCGATACCGGGGAAATATGCAAGCTCATGTGAAAGTATTTCCGAGTCATATGGAGCCAGTGGGGGCAGTTTTGCCCCACTCAGCTGTTTGGAGGATGATTGAGGTGGGTGTAATGAAGTCTCCTCTCAGTGGTACAGTAGCTGTTGATTAGCCTTGGAAACAGAGTGAATCTCATTCATTTCATTAAGGAACTTCATCAGGACTGTGCATTTATATACATATCATACGATGTATCTGCCTCATACTGAGAGAATTTATTTGGAGCCTCAGTTGGCTGCTTATATCTGGAAATGTATCCCCACCCACTAAGACTGCAACACTGAAGCTTTCTGAGGTGGTTTATCAGTGGCATTAGTTGGATATCAAGCAATTAACTTGGAGCACACCTCAGGGTACACACTGTAAAGCTACAGTAATGCCACCCCTCCACACAGTCAGGTTTATTACCAAGTAGGTTTGCACATGCAAGGAATTTACCTCGGTACGCTGGTGCATAACATAATATGAGAAAATATAAAATATGAAAGCAAGTACTGCAAGTCAAGAAGCATACATAGACAATAATGAATGAAAAAGAATTAAAACAACATATGCACTATGACTGTGACTTAAATACAGGAGTTGTACAGTTTTGTGCGGGAATGTTCAAAGGTAAGAATATTTGCAATGTGCAAGAAAGAGTCCAAGAGACATTTCTGTATAAAATGTCTAGAAATGCTAGACCTGCGTTTTATATATATATATATACATTGTTGAGTTGCGTACTTAAATTATTTGAGGTAACATTGTGTTTGCTACACAGGATACATCGGATAAGTAGGAAAGTTGAAAAGGAAGTTGGCAAATGTGACTAAATGTAACGTGAATAAATCTTTAATATCACTTTGTCCGTGAACATGATTTCTGCCCAGCAAAGGGCCACACAGGCAGGAGTCAAACCCACAGCAGAGGACTCACAGCCTCAGTCCATGGACTGCAGAAATGGTCATATGCTTGGTGATGATTTGATTTTCATGCACTTAAAAAACAGATTGTACACACTTAGAATATTTTATTTTCTCACTTGGAGCAAAAAAAAAGTAGCAGAGTGTTATTTCAGTGCACTCAAACAGCACTTCACATGTCTAAAACATAGGTACATTGATTAAAATTAGATTTTTCTGAATCAAATACATCCATACAATACGGAATGTCACTTAAAAGCTACAGAATTATATAAAAACCTTTTAAAAAAGGATCTGATCTTTAAAGCTATAGTATGTAACACTTATACTTTAAAGCTACTACAAGGAACTTTAATATTTCATTGACTCTGGAGGCCCCTGTGGGCTAAAGCAGTAATGTTCCCACTGCCATAACCACAAAACTTAACAAAAATAAAATCATGTAAATAAAAATCTCCTCCTGCTTCTTTTTAACTGGCTAACGTAGGACTCACATGTAAAAACAGGCTCATTTCGTCTGATTACAGAAATAACCAGTCTCCTCGCGAATGGTCTTGTTAATTTACGTAGGTCATATAGAGGGATCGGTAATTAATTGAGACAGTTTCATTACCAGTTAAAATGTAGCTTTAAAATGTTTAAAAATGCCAGACCTATGTTATAATTTTTTTTGAGTTGTGTATTTACATTATTCCAAATATTTTCAGTAATGTTCAGATGCGAAGAAACCTGTAATTTAGTCAAGGTAATGGGGTGTTTTCTTGCTAGCTATAACTTCCATAATTGTCAGATGCGTCAGAGTGAGATAGGAAGTTGCCAAACGTGAATAAAACTTAATACATTACCTCATCCATAAACATGATTTTTGCCAGAGTCATGTAGATTTTTTTTGTCTGCAATGGTGGATGTTTAACAATGAAGACAACAACTCCCACGATACCAAGCTACTTCATGACATCAGTGGCCGAACTTAAATATCGTACATTTAGTGTAATCGCAGCATCTTGTTGGAGGAAAGTGTCTTAAAGGGTTTGTGTCTGAGCTGGCAGGGGCGTGTCCAGATGTTTTTGACTGGGGTAGCCCAAGAGAGGCACTGACCTATGCAGGGTTGGCATGAAGTACACATGCACATTTGCAGACATGCACATCAATGTACCATTTCTTATATCTATTTTAATTAGTAACTAATTAAAGAAAGAAATTCTACCCCCACCATACCTCTGTGAGAATCCTCTACACTCATTTTTTTTTTTTTTCTGATGTATTTTAGTAAAATAACCTTGTGAAAACATAAAAGTAGGCCACATGCAAAAGAAAACAACGCAAATACTCATCAAACAGTTGTTTCAAACTAAGATCCAACCTCTCGATGGACAGATAACCAATCACATTTGAGAATAATGGGGTGACACTTGAGGCGGCCAATCAGCTTTCAAGGGTGGCCAGTGCTCCCCCTCCCCCCCTCTAGAAACGCCCCTGCAGGGTGGGAGGGGTCAATCATGACACGCGAGCGTTTAACACAACGTGTCAGGGTGGGGTCACTACAGACCCCATGAGTCACTCCACTGACTGAGAATCTCCCGCTGATGAATCACAGGATTGATTAGTGGAGCTGAGTTTTCAAACACTCGACCAGACGCGGTCAAATCAGAAGGGAGGTGCCTCATTATGAGAAAAATCTGCTCCAAATGAAGACCACTGATCCTCCGAGGTGATGAGGGACCAGGTACGGAGCCGCAGCAGCGAGCAGTGAATATATTTGGATACCGGTGCCGGTGCAGAGAGCAGAGCGGAGCGAAGCGCTGCAGTTTGAGTCATTTAGAAATTGTCCGTTTTGCTGCGTCATGCCTTGAAGCCTCTCCAGCAGACGGCTATCAAACAGCTTCTGTAACATGCAGATCTGAGCCACAGTGTGCCCCACTGTGCTGTGACTCACTGCGACTGTGCCGGTCCAATTCTCACACGAGCCCCCACAGGTGAAGACAGAGCTGGTATGAACATACTGTATATGAACAAATATGCATACAGCCAGATCTTTTTGTTTCTCAGACGACTGCACAGTATGCAATCCACAACCACTACTAGTCTGATTCAGATTTAAAGTTTGTGCATTGCATAAAATCTCCATCTTATCAAGACATTTTTATCATGTTGTCTAAAAATAAGTGAAAAAATCAACTTCTGGCAGTGCAAAAAAGATTATTTTTGATCTATTACCAATGGAAATTCTGTATCGGTCATTTTCCAGCAATAAGGTCTGACAGGAACAGAAAATTAAATTTAACTCTAGGGAATTATTGAAACTAGTTGATTATGTATTAGAAACAAATTAGAACAGTCACCAATTGTTTTTAAGAAAACAGGTCACAGGTAATAGGTTTTTTTTTGCGACTGAACTTATATGAAATGATATGGAATGTGTAGTTTTTTTTCAGTGTGTGTTTACTGACACAGATGCTCAATCTGTCTGACTGGATTACACTCAACAGATGCATTAGACTGATAATTTTTCAATCTATATTGCCGAGGCTTGGCTGTGTATAGGGTAATGTATAGCATTTGACTATTTATTCACCACAGCAGGTGTGTTTCCAGCCCAGATTTTATCCTATGGCAGAGGAGAATTTGAAACAGTAATTAAAGGAATAGCTCAACATTTTGAGAAATGGTTTCTGTATAAAAAATAAGATGAGATCTACTCCCTCTAGCTCGTGGGAAAAATCTGAATCTATGAATATGGTAAAAACTGCTCTAAGTTTACCTGCAAGACACAACATGTCCCCAGCTTTGCTCAAAGTTGCATAGTGCACCATGTTTGCTTCCAAACAAGACTAGATATGATGCTTGTATGGAAATGTGTTAGACTGAGATTTAAAGGTCCAGTTTGTTAGATTTAGGCCTAAGTATTGACCGAGTATGGTAGAAATGAAACACAATATTAACCAGAGCCAGTTTTAGCTGCTCTGCACTGGCTTCCTGTAACATTTAGAATTGACTGTAAGGTCCTCCTCCTTACAGGCAAAGCCCTTAATGGGCAAGGCCCAAGCTAAATTGTTAATTCCCTTGTTCCCTACTTGCCTTCAAGAACACTTTGATCATATGCAGCTGTAGAAATAATCGAGAGAAAACTGGAGATGCAGCTTTTATCAGTTGGCGCGAAGCTCTGGAGCACATAACCTACAGATATCAGAGAGGCCAGCTCGCTAAATATTTTTAAAAGAAAGCTAAGAATGTATCTCGACTTTTTAACCTGACACGCCAGATGGTTTGTTGCATATAACCATCTGGGAAGTAGTTTGGGAAAGGGCAAGCACTTCCAAAGGCACTTGGCAGGTGACTGGACGAACCATCTGTCTGTCACGTCTAACATGGACTAGCTGCAACCACTCAGATCAAACTCTTGCCAAAGCCGATCGGGAGAAGAGCAAAAACATATTTTACACTGAGAAAAGCGTTAAGTGCCATTCTTTGCTCTTCTTTCAGTGAAAACATACTCCCCAGTTCTGATGTAACTGATGCTAGCGCAGTATCTACGCTAACCTCCTCAAGAGCCGCCCTTGTTTTTTCGTGACGGGTCCATGGACGCCTCTCACTGTTGTCACACCTAAAACCACATCCGTAACTGCCTCTAGTCCCTCGTAGGATGCTGATTGGCTGCACCACTTTAGTGCAGACATAAACAGATCAGTTGAAGCCCGACAAGATGGATTCTTGTGTGATCGCAAATCCAGCTGCCTTGCAAGGTAAACGACTATGTTTTGCATTTTGTTTCGCACTGACTTACTTTTTTTCATCCATCCATCATCCTTACTTTTACTGGTATTTTCCAGTGGGTTTTATCCCTGGGAAGAAGCATTCTATGTATTTTATTACAATATAATACATAAGACATTATTCTTATTTACATGGATTTATTTTTCATCTCATTTGACATTAATTATGACATTCTATTATTGTCTTTATGTTCATTCTATGTTTTTATGTGAAGCATTTAATGCATGTTGAACCGCCATGTCTCTACAGGAGTCCACAACATGCAAAATAAACACAGACCTTTCACATTTTTTGTGAGTTTCACAGTCACCATACATTGTCGTACATGCTTGGAAGGGAAGGGTGGGGTGAGGTGTTTACACATTGAAAACTCACCACTAGATGCCACTAAATCCTCTAGACTGGTCCTTTAATCTGAGCCCAGAGAAACAGATGAATGTGAAAACAAACTCTGCTCATTCATCATTCAGCACAGTGAAGCTGGACTGAGAGGGACACAGAGTACCGAGCTGGGGTCAGGAGATGGTTAAGCCTAGCTTAGCACTGAGACTGGAAGTTGGAAGAAGCAGGAGACAGCCAGCTTGGCTCTGTCTGACATGAAAAAATCTTTCTCTAAATCTCACTAAATATATTGTCTTGTTTGTTTGATCTTCACACAAGCGGTATGTAATGTAAAAACTTAAATTTGTCATTGTAGGGTGAGTTACATGCAACACAGTCTCACCGCAGTACGTCAAATAATAAAAGAAAATAAATAAATAAATAAAAGTAAATTTTAATCTATTAAATTTGTGTAAATGGACAAATTTTTCCATTTTTTTCGTGATACTTAGCATGACCGTCAAAATAATGTATTATCCACTGTTGTCGATCTGAGGTCAAGTCAAGTTTCAAAAGAATGTTTGCTGAGAAACATTTCAGGGATGAAGGCTAGCCGCTGGCTCAAATGGATGACATAAATGCAAAAATATCCAGTGGGGGATACCAAATTATGAACAATACATTATTGATGGTAAAATCAGTGAGAATAACGCTGTCAGTGATTTCACCGCCTGTAGAAATTTTCAGAGAGTATGCTAATACTTTTTGAAAATAGCTGGCAATAGCTGGCAAGCTAGGCTCATCGTCACTATGGAAACACATGGACAGGTGTAGGAGCACAGGAGCTTTGCCATTTGAGAACACAAGTGAGTGAAAAGTGAGTGACCACATGTGTGTGTGATCACAGTTGCGGGTGGGGTCGCGGTGCTTGTATTCCCTGGTATCGGCAGGTACAGATTTAACTCAGAGATTCTGGTTCTCAGATTCTCAGCTCAGGTTTGTGAGAGAAGTGTGAAAACACTCTCCAGTTCTGATATAACTGATGCTACCGCAGTATTTACGCTAACCTCTTCAGGAGCTGCCATTGCTTGTTCGAGACGAGTCGCTTCCATGCCCGTAGCTGCCAGTAGTCCCTCTCAGGATGCCGATTGGCTGCACCACTTTTGATACGGGCACAAATGGTTAACTTGAAGTCTGGCAAGATGGATTCTCGTGTCTCGTGTCTCAATTCTCATGTCTCGCAAATCCAGCTGCCTTGCGATGTCTCACACAGGAACCAAACCAGCCCAAGTTCCTCCTCCCTTTGCAGGCTTTCTCACTCTTTATACTACATCCGTCTCTATTACCTGGACATTTGTGTCCATATACATGAATCTATTGATTACGTTTCATGACTGTTTCATAAAAATGAAGCTGCGTGAATTAATACCACGAAATAAAGGCGCCCGTTGTGTCATAACTTCAGTAACTAATTTTGTTTATCATTGCTCATATAATTTCCCCTTACGTTTCATACATTTTCGGAAGTAGTCACACACATTGCAGGCTACATGAGCTTTGGTTCTACTCTGTTACGCAGGACGCAGGAAAAGCGGTCTCTGGTCATGACAGGGTAACATAAGGTACAAGCATAAATTTTGGGCGTAATGTACAAATTATGAATGTGTAGTGTATCAAAAGCTCTTAACGACTAATGAGTCATTTTACTTTTGAAAGGACTCATGGACACAGAGTGATTTGCTGTTGGAGTAAACGAGCAGGCCTGCTTCCTTGAAGTATCTGAGTTGTAAATCTGTGGCACCATTTTACCTCCGTACACGAGTCTGCTTCTAAATATACTCGTCTGTAACAATGACTGGGACACTGATTGTGTCCAGCGCTGATATGAGTGAGCGGAGGAGGAGGAGGGGGAGGAGGAGGAGGAGGAGGAGGAGGAGGGAGGAAGAAAGGCAGAGGGAGATGGAAGAAGAGGCGGAGGAGAAAGACCTTTACTCTGGAGCACAGACCAGGCCAGACCAGGCTCTTCTTGTCTGGGTTGCTAGGAAACCGGCAAGGCGCCTGATCTAATTTATTAAATTCAGCCTCTCGCCTCCTCTATATCTCCCTCCTTCCCTTCCTGTGTCTGTCTCGCTCGCTCACTTTCGGCCTCCATGCTGCTTTCCCTATCAGTCGTTATCTTTCCCACCCTCTAAGGCGCTTATCTCCCTCCCTTCCTCTCATCTCCTCACTCTTTCTCTGCCTCCCCCCTCTCTCTGCCCTGCCTGTGTGTATGTGTGTGTGGATCTCTCTTTCCCATCCTCCCTCCATCTCAGACCTCAGACAGCGTATCCTCTCAGGCTGTGCGGCAGTGCCACCCCCATATCTTTCACACCGAGCCGTGAGTACCGCCCTCAGGCAGGCCAGACCTTCTGTGACTTACCAAGCACACAAAACACACACACATGTAAACACACACACACACACAAACTGCATTACCATTTAGACCGTGACTTTGTCTCGCTTTGCTCTTTGAATCTAGATTCATAAATGTTGATGCATCAGCCTTTCACTACGGAGCACTCTGCTGTGCTCATTGTCTGAATTATTCAACATCGCCATCGCTATCTTCCACCCGATCAATGATCATTCACATTCATGATAATCGATAAAGGAGGTGGTACACTATACATAGGGAATGCTTGCGAGTGCCTTTGCCAGGGAATAAAGTTGTATTTTCCCTCCAGATAGAAACACACTGAGTGTATCAGAGTCAGGAGTTGCTGGTGTTTCAGTCTCACTTGGACAAAACTGGAGCAGAGATGTAACAGCATGCTGCAGCTGAGCATTGACACTTAGTAATGCAAGTTCAAACTGGGATGTACCAGCTATATCCCCAAATGCAATGTTGGGTTTGTGTGTAAAGTCCCTCTTCAGCTACCAGACCCGGTCTGGCAATCTGGCAACTCTTGCAAATACCAGATGGGTCGGCTGCAAAGCCACCACCTGCAATGTGGAGAAAAAATTTTGACCTGCACACTTGAGTCCCTTTTCTGGCTGGCCTTTACTTGGCTTGAGTAGGTTCGACTCGGCACGTCAGTCCAGCACGGCAGGGATTTGGATCTCCACTAGAACAGGGCTACCTGCCTGAAGGTGTCTTTCAAGTGAAGATGAGCTTAACTTAAGTCAAGCGGCTGTAAAATGATGAATAAACATTTAAAGGATAACTTCGGTATTTTTCAACCTGGGACCTATTTCCCCATGTGTATGTGTGTGTATGATTGACAGCTGCAACTCGTTTTAAAATTGGTGCGGTATTGAGGTATGCGGATGCAGCCGGCAGCTGCGAAACGAGTTATAACGGTAGATATCGGGGCAAACTGGTCCGTCAAAGTTTGTGCATTAAACGTGC